>JTDE01003453.1:54101-70809 GCA_014338405.1 Paragonimus skrjabini miyazakii
TTAACGTTCGTGCAAGAGCGGCCTGTTGACCTATCTGTTTTAGAGTGCGAACGTTAAAGGCACCTAGATTAATTCGCATTCTAGATCTAAGCAAGGGGCGAGGAAGGCCTGAAGCTGAATGGCAAGAGAAGGAACTGACCGGATCAGTGTTATTAAGGTTAGCTACATCTGTTGTGGAATCTGTAGAGTAATTGTCTAAAATGGAAAACGGGAGGGGCCTGAGAGCTAAATTTGATAGGACAGTGGGGGAGGGATCAGCAGTAGCATGTTTTCACCTATCCACCCTGCTGTATGCAGCAGATAGGGCGACCCGGTATATGCTACGAGACGGCAAATGCAGTGTTGTTGTGAGTATCCATGGTTTTATGGTGTGGTAAGATAGCCAAGCATAAACTGTCGTGATAGATTTCATCCTGAAGAACATGAGGAGTTTTGTGTTCGTTCTAATTATCTGACGGCTTCATGTAAACTTGATGATACATTTTACCAAAGTAGAGTAAAACTGTAATTTTGACTTCATTTGAATTCCACGCCGTTCCAATGACTGGAAGTGAGACATGTAAACAAGTAACCCAGCAATCGATATCCATCAGCCGTAACCAGCCACCGATTACTGTTTACGACTAAGTTTAAACGGCCCCGGAAAGCTCTTGCGACTGGGGATTTTGGATAGTAGGTCACAAAGGTATTGAAAATGGTCAGCAAAAATTCACTGGAGTATAGAAAACACTAAAAAAGCATAAGGATCCTACAAAGACTCCTAGAGATGGAGGGGCAAAGATGAGTGGGGATGAAAAACTGCTCCTTAGAAAGACGAAAGGGAGCCATCTGCCTCCGGGTAGATGGTGCATGAGTTGCGCCAATTTTCGGTTTTTAAACATGCATTGTTGCAAGGTCTAAAATGCAGGAGGTTACGATCCAGGCTCGTTAGTTCACCTATTTCAAATAAAATTCATTGAGAGAACATACTGGACTGCGCGATGCACTGCTGTGTGTTGTGGGATCAATTCGACTGACGAATTGAGGTTCATTACGCGAGATGGAAGTCTTCAAATTTGGACAGTAAGGAAGCAATCGTCTCGTGATAAACATGTGCAACCAGCTTTCAGACACGACGGAAGATTTGTGGACGCATGATGCGTTGTCTACATGAACGACAGAAATGATTTGACAGTAATGCACATCGGTGTTACCGGATAGGAATATACAACACCTGTGTTTCTCCGGTCAATTCAAATGAGTCATGGACTCCCATCGGATCTGAATGTGTGAGAATAGTCAAATACTCCAAGATGAAACAGAGAATTAGATCCTCCATTCATCAAATATAAACTCCATCTAAAACACACTGGATTACCTTGGTCGCGAAACAAAAACAAAAAGGGTTCCGAATTGGATAGTGGTCTCAGAAAAGACTTGAAAACCGTTCAAAACAGCATTCCCGACGACTATATTAATCAAGTAATTGAAAGTATGATATAGATAGTTGACGAAATAACCAAAGACCAAGGTGGAAACAGATATCACGGAACCTACTTTGCTTTTGCTGAAAGCACGCAGTGTGCTCATTGGCCGCTAACACACATTGCGTCTCAAAGACATTCAACTGTTGATTAAACACAGAGTTCACAATGAGTGTGTCCGTTCAGTTTCGCTCCGGGACTCAGAGATCTGTCCCATTCGTACGGGAGATGCACACAGACTCTCGGTAACCGATCGCTGTTGTCTCAATCATTCAGCCTATATCCGACAAAGCTGATTATGTGAGTAACGTGACAATCTGTCGGCGCGCGTTCGAGAGACCAACACATCAGCCACTGATAACCGAAAGAGTGAAAATGCACAGTCTCTCATGGTTAGGCCGCGTATTCAGTACGTCGACGGAGCGTTTGCCGTGCACTGTTCAGTGTGGCTGCTGATGACTGGAATAAATTGCAAGACGGTCAAACGACGACGTGATCACAGGCCATGAAAACCTTAACTATCCTGAATACCTATTAACTGCTGCAGAGCATGCTGAACAACACATTCTGCCTCGACGCCGCCAAATGAGTTAAACGACGCACGGTTCCATGTTGAGCATTTTAGACTCCAAGTACTTTACAAACTCATCCAGCAAACGAATTACAAGTCAAGGACTATTCTGACATTAACCCATCTGTTCATCATAACCCGCAAGCTCCTACTGTCTCAAATGATGATTCGCAACGGCCAAAGTCATTTTTTCTGCGCTATCAAGATTTTTATAAGTACAAAATTTTTGTTATACCGTTTTGTTATTAGCGTCATTCATATACTGATTATAAGTAACTTTTGTGCGCAATAAGTGCAGAGTAGAAACTCGAGGTCGACTGTGCCCACCCAAACTAAACGAAGATATGAACGAGTTATCCAAAAATTTCAGATCAACAAAGTGTCACCGAGTGACAAATTATATTGACAGCCATTTCACAGTCAATTACAGAATCGGCGCATTATGATGCGAATTCCGTTAAGTTGGAACAAGAACGAACCCAGTCAAAGTGGAGCGCATCATAAAACAAAATGTACAATTTGTAATCCTTTCTTGTGACCTAATTTTAATAGTAGCCAGTATTCACAGACAAAAAGCGCCTCATAAACAACGATGCGTCTCCCGATTGAACTCAATCGACTCAACGCGTGTGCGCTGAATAAGAAAATAATTCATTGGAGTTCTCTTTCAACCTGCCAGATGCGGGTTTTCATAAACTGTCAAGTGACACGTAAAACACACAGAATACACACGGTTGGAATTCATAAATTGCAGTAGATGTGGTTGCTTCTGTTCAAAGTGAGCACATGTAATTTGTGTAGGCCGTACTGCGTGAACGTTTGGCAAACGTAACTCGCGATCAGCTCGGAATCCAGTTGCATTAATTGCGAAGCAACGCGTGCACACAGTTAACAGTCCACACGGGGCGTCAATTTGACCATCAATAAAGCGTCAGCCTATCTATTCACTAGCAAAAATGCCAGAACATTTATAAAAACGTTACCAGGCTGTCGCCAGCGTACGTCTACGGCAAAAACTGTGCTTCGCGAACGTAAATTTTAAAAATGGTGTTTTAACACAACAAGGCGTTTGTTGTCATGTGATATACAGAAGCGCGAACGGTGAAACAGTGGCGGACTGCCAAATAAATTTCAGCAACATTCAGAATAACATGGACTTGAACTCATAATCCTTTAATTTGGCTGCCAACGTCTTTGCAACAAAGCTATCCCCAGATTTAGTATCACTCGAGAAAAGGACCGGCAGAAACGGCTACTAAAATGTAGACGATTCAAACGGCACACAGCAGAAAGTTGCACAATTGTGCATAAAATGATAACTGAACTTGGCACCACTAGATCTCAACGATATTTAAGGGGATAAGTCACAACCGATGCAAATCTCGAGTCAGAACAGTCGTTGAATAGAAAAAAAGCTTTATAAAACAGTCGATCGATCATCAGGATATGAAGTAGCTCGCAAAGCCAGCTACGTTATAACCTCAGTCAATTAAAGTTACCTCAACAAATCAATGTTCTATAACCAAAAGTCAACGTCACAAGCAATAAGCTAGCAGTCATCTTGCAAGCTGGTTTGTAACCACTCGAAAGACAAATAGAAGGCACACTAACCAGAGAGCATCATGCGGAAATTCAGCTTGGAAATTTGCAAGAGTAAACTTCATTGCAGATGAGATAGCAGTCCACTTCTTGCATGGGCATGTTGATATTGCCTCCGTTTTCAGAGCTATACCGCATCGATGCGTACACGCGTGCACAATAAAAATGGCAGCACATCACGTGGCATTGCGATTTTGCTTCGGTGAATGAATTGCGATCATGTGACACAATAGGACGCAACACGCGCACACACCGGCGTTTTTACTAAACAAAGCACGGAGATGCACGAGCAACACCAGGCAACCACAGAAAGGTGTGCACACCGGATGACTGACAATCTTGCGCAACCCGTTAGCGACCGAACGATGGAGCGACAACAACAACAACCAAGATCGTAATCAAAAAATTTGCACATGATCACATTAGAAACGCGCTACTATCATTATTTAGCACTGTTGAGGAACCAGTCACTTCTGGTTAGCCTACTAAATTTTCAAGGCTGGAAAGTTTATCTGAACGTGTAAGCTGAGATCACATGAGTGCTGTTTAACATGAAATTAACCAAACCTCCGACTACACATTAGTCACCTATCTGCGGTTGCAACCACGAATTATGATCGCCTGAGTATCGTGTAAAACAACTAGAAGTGTCGCAAACGTGTAACTCGCAAGACTGTCCACGATAAACTGATATAATGGTGTAGCCCCATGGGAAAATCAGCAACACCTGTATTATAGCGTGCGGCTCAACAACCAAACAGAACACAATCGACGCGAATGACGCTGCATGTTTACATCCCCATTGTTGCATCAGATAAAATATCCAGTCTTCTCACTTTTTTAGACAGGTTTAGGAAACACTACGCATATTAGCTTAAATTCGTTCCATCATGCAGTGAAATACACTTCTCAGAGTAAACAGATTAAACGGTCCACTTAGCAGCATTCAAATCCCCGTATTCTAACGTATCAAACAGGCTGTGATATCAGCTTTTTGAGATGCCAAGGGCTCTACTTTTCAACAATGCAAAATATAAATCCGAGACCAACGAGAATCAATGTGTATGCTCGCCCCTGATTGAGACATCTCGAAACTAACAAATGTTAGCAAGTGAGGACAGCCTTCGAAAAGGTGCAAAGTCCGGAAAAACATCTGCCAGCATGGGTCACCTGTGAAATCAGACGGAAGTGAGACATTATAAGGGAGGGCAAATGTAGTCTGTATCTGTGCGATCTGCATGGAAGCATGATTACGAAATCTGCCGATTATGGGCTTCTGAAAGACACTTTTTGTACGCGGTTGAATGTGTGCGGTGGAACTACCATGTGAGTAGTGAGATTGGCAGATGATGGGTCCTTAAAGATAGTAATCTGAACACCACCTCACTTGACACAATCTGTAGTTGTCGGATATAATGGCTCTGATACGTGCGGCGTATTCCACATACTCCAGTTTGACTCATAAAGCCTTATGTGTGGAAACAACGATCGACTAATGAAAAGTGCGCCATGATCAAGCTACGATTTAGAATCGAGGTGTGAAATTTATGATATCGGGAACTGTCTGGATTGACTTCCTGATGTCTTCTGGCTGCAAACCCAAGAATCCACTCCATCCGTGACTCAAGAGATCGGGTACGGTCGAAATTTGTGGAGGTCGTGTAGGATAATTAGAATCTCTATCAAAGATAATAACTAACCTTCTCCATTTGTAAATGTACTTCATTACTTCGTCAATACACGTGCTGGACAATGAGATCCGTATTACAAAAAACAATAAAGAATATTGCTATAACTAAAAGGTCGCCGGCAGTAAATAGGTTAATACTAGCACGATTGTCACGTGGGACGAGCTGGCTTGCTTCGATGTCAATGATGAGAAATTGGATCACCATCGATGGATAGTTGTCAGTCCTATAGAATGATGTCAATCTAACATCCGGAACGGTTTCTGACGACACCTTCGTCGCGTTGATGAACGCGTGTGGATATTGACAAGAAAAACGCAATGGAGAACGCCGCATGATGTTATGAAGGTAAACAAGTGAGTATACCAAATCAAACTGCATCAAGTGTACAACGCAGACGACAACACAACTGCGGATTCCATTACAGCGAATGTAACGATCTTTTCACTGCAATGGCATGAGGGCGAATGGTAGCTCGACGCGAGAATGAGTTTCTCTAATAATCTTCCGCAGACTTAAGATTCTATTTCGGTCTAACCGTTGAGAATAACAGAAACATGCTGAAGCATCTGGAATGAGGTATAGCAGTAACAAGTGCTAACGCTGGTTTTGCATGAATGTCCGTAAGAGATACTCAAACCTGGGACAGTGGGCTGACTGAATTTGTGACTGATACCTCGTGAGTCGTTTGCGGTTTTCATGCTCATGGGCATACTTCACGTATGTGAAGAAAGAACAATCTGAACAGAATGGGTAACTGTTGTACCGCATCAGATCTACATACTGCACAACAAATGATTCGTATGCCACGCTGAACTTCATCCAAAAGTGTACGTTGCATTCAGTGACTAAGATGTGCATGTCCTACTGATTTGCAATCTAATATAGTGAACAAAGGCATCCGCAAAACGGAAAACACGTTGATAATCACAAGTGGCACGGAATATTAATCTCTGCATGCTCGTTGTTCAACTGGATGCGACTTCACAGCCGAGATTGCATACAGTAAAAATCCAACAGCTACACACTTTCAGATAAGTTGATTTTTGTCCTCATAACATTCGTTAAAAAAGTGCGCACCCTCACTTCGAAAAGGCTGGTACCGGGGCAGTCAATTTCACCAGAACAGTTCGGTCTCAAATGCGTAGCATTAGACCAAGCCACTTTGCATCTCGGTGCAACAGCTTGATTTTGAGTTGAACAACAGTCTACCACGTATACCACACTCGGCGCACCAAAGTCAACCACACGCATCGGTAGACAGGATAAGATGAGGGAGGAAATGCTTTAGGAATTGATTACAAAATGTCCAGTAGACAACTAAAGTTTCAGGCTACCAGTATGTGTAAACTGAATAAGCCATGATATCGTGTTGTCAGATTATGTGATGTCTTCAAAAACGATAGTTGGTGACGACACTATGATACGGAAGAGGAAGTGGGAGAAAGGCGATCATTTGAACAAACGACCAGTTTGTAAAGATAAGACGAATAAAGCCTTTTGCAGCACAATCAATCTGTGTAAGCTAAGTATTTTACAAGAGTGTTTCAACAACCATAGGGAGAAATCAGATGGTCGGAATGTGTAGCACGTACCAACATCAGGTTCCAGTGTTGAATGCCAAGCACAAACGACAGTATAGTGGACTACGTAAGCTGACTGGTCATTTGACCAGTTAGAATAGTTTAAATCGATAAATTAAGGTGACAATTCCACAAGCGAGGTTGCCGTGTCCGAGAGTTAAGAATTTCTTGAAGTCAAATGATATGCACATTCGATCCTGATTACGACAGTCATCATCATAGACAACAATACATCAGTGGTTCACATAGATGTTTAACTGCCACACAACCAGGAAAAAGAAGTAAACCCTGTTTAGGAAGAGAGAAGAAAAAAAGGGGGAGGGGAGGGGACCTGATCACTAAAAATAGCTACGTCTATATTCAAACATACAACGTCAAGGCGCCTACACCTTGCAAACAAACGTCAGACTTCAATCCGAGTTGACGTATGTGAGAATGATTACGTTGCACAGACGACAACTATTCCACCTGTCATACAGCAAACAAAATACTTTAACCATAAGTTAAAGACGTCATGCAGAACGTGAAGAAAGGAGTGGAGGTTGGTTACCACAACCGATAGGGAAAGTAAGTAGATATTAAACCCCACAAACAGTAAGGCTGCTTCTTTGGAAGCAACATACTGCGCTTGAAGTGGTGAGTGGTTACGGTCCAGAGCAAGAAAAAATGAAATTTTGCAGGATAATACGGTAACTAAATTATAACACAGTACCATGCACGCCAGAGAATCCAACCGACGACCGATGAATAAGCCACAGACTGTAGTCCAGACACTTATCCGTAAGGCTGCAGGGCCGCGACCATCGTGATTACAGAAAAGTATGCCAGTTAATTAGCTCTTTTCTCATACGCTGAAGTCGGCCAGCTAAAGAAACTAACCCACACACCTTCCACGACCCCGTGGCCTAGTGGATAAGCAACTGGGCCAAAGTCTGCCAACTCGTGGGCTCTCTTCTTCGGTGTGTGTGGTGCTTATGAGGCTAAAGTAAACCGAAATAGCGGTCTATCACTCTGATGGTGGTCACTGGGACCAACCGTTTGGAAAATTCTCCATCAATCCCCTCTGGGGCTGCAGCGGATGCTTGCTTGTTTGCGGGTACACCACAAGCGGCTGATCGATTTCAGCCTGTGGGAGAAAAAATCGCAAAGTTTAAGGAAAATAAAACAGAGTGGTTGATAATGATAGTGGTTATTGATGAGCAGTATGAGATTTAGGTTTTCATGTAGATTGAAGACCACCCAAAATTGATCGCAGCTATTGCGTTCCAATAGAAATTTCAATCGGCCCCTTTCGAAAACAAGCACCAGACTCGGGTTTCGATCTAATTAGAGCTCGTCAGTAGTGCACATCCTTGTCACGGCCGGGACTAGAACTCTGGCCACGATTTCATGAGGCCGCCGTGTTGACCACTGCGTCATTGACTTCACATTAAGCACGACCGAATTCGCTGGTGAGTAATGACCATGTTGCCCGATCGCCTCTAGAGAAGACAGTAATTGTCCTGTTAACTCCAATCGATGGCCCCCTCGACTAGGACTTCTCTCCAAGTTGAAGCCACAGAAATAATTAACTTATCGAGCGGTATTTTGACTACTGATGAGTAGTAGAGGGTTTTGGTGTTTATATCGATTGAATATCGCTCACAATTGATCGCAGCTGTCGCGTTCCAATGTGATAATGATAGTAAAAAGTAGTCATGAAATTCCACTCATATAGTGCATTAAGGTCACTTACCTTTCCGGCTTTGCAGTTGATAGCCACGATGTTTTCTTTGTCACGTTCAAGGAAATGCTGCACATCTACGCATAACGATATGATTTGTTCGAACTGGGGAGCGTTATGATCTGGAAATGGGTACTTTGCAACCGGGCCGGCAAAACGATAAACATCGAAATCACGCTCGTCGCACCTGAAACGGCACCGACATGGCATACAGAAAACATAGAGAAGGGGAACCCAAAAATCAGCAAACGTGTGAAGCAATGTGGGAACTAATTTGGAAGAGGAGCAGAAAGTCAACAGTGTGTAGGACAACATGAAGACAAGTTCTGGTAGTAGTAAGGTTTAGTAAGGTCGGTTACCAAACTTGAAATGGAGAGTTCGTGTCTCAAGTTCCTGGACGACTTCCGCTGAAGGCTAAGTAATTTGGCAACAATACCTAGCACACTAAGCACTAAACGTTTGAATGATGTATAAACCTAAACGTTTGCGTTTCAACGCCCAATCAAATTTGACATATGAAAGTAAACAGGCGTAATGTATGTTAACACCTAGTAAAACGTAGCTGGAAGTGTGACGAACATTTCTGATCATGAGAAGACAAGGAGAACATGGAAACAGAAGGATCGTCCGAAAGCCAGACGATAAACCACACACTGTGAAGGGACTCTAGTTGGTTAAAACGATGGACAGTCCATGCGTATGACTACACGCAGGTACTTGGACAAAATTGTTCCACATTATCCACACTTATGGAGTAAACTGTCAAGCTCATCTTTAGTAGGCCCACAGTATTCCTTGGAATCGATTCACATCGATCGCACGTACACCGCCGTGATTTGGCAAATACAACGATGCTTTTGATGCACGGTGACGTTTCCGCTCGGGTTAGCCCATTACAGCAATCAAAACCGAATGAACCCTCGGCTTGTAGTTCCACCCGTATCTGGTGTAAACCACAGTGAACAAGACTAAGAAGCGTTAGATGTTGCCCATGTACTTGCGACTAGCCGAAATACACTTCGCAAAAGACCGTAACATCGAATAAACGAACGTGGATAGCGGAATCACTCTAGATGAAACTCGCCGGCAATCTATAGCAGAACTGAGACCTAAACCAGTACAGCACACGATGGTAAGTGAGGCTTTCATGGACTACATTATCAGTCAGCAGACGACCGTTTGTGCTCCGAGTGTGCAAAAAGTCCAGACTGGCTTGGGAAGTTTTTCTCAGGATGAATCTGATTGACAGTATCCGCCAGTAACAGCCACCGGAGAGGATTGGAAATAGCCGAAAATTAAATCGCTCTTCTACGTTCGAAAAGCTTTTCTTTAGTTGATCGGCAACCCGAACCATACGCGCCCATTTGAAGTGCACCCCAACGGCTTTAACCTCAACTTCGGACAAATCCACAGATAAGCTTAAAATCTAATGCTAAATGAGCCCTCATGCTTACCGTTCAAAATGCCATCAAAGGGCATGCATATCATTTGATCCCTGCAAACAACGACAAGCTCACAGAGTAGACATCAAAAATACAGTGAAAAGCAGTGATTCAACATCAGGCTACATACATCACAATTTGTCACCATTTACAAGGGAACCATTAGGAGGTTAAACAGAGAACGGATGATTAATGAGGTCAGTCACGTCAACATCAGACTGTAATCAAGTATTCATTTGAACAATGGGTCGTGACAGGTTAACAGAGTGGGGGTTGACAAAGGCAGTCCCAAAGTCTGAACGGCACATTTCTGAACGCACAGGAGTGGGTTGTACAGGCGAATACCAATAGCTAGAGCTGTGGACAGAATTCTACGCTCCATTGCCCTCGATTTGGTGACCTTAACTCGGCAGATTGAGTCAAATGCGTCCATCACATCGACAGTGATTCGAATCCACTAGGATAGCGCTGTCGACTGACTACGTTATTCCACTGGTGAGCCAAGTTGGACGATGTTCACGGAGCCGTTCAGAGAAACGTCTGGTTGTGTGGCCAACTCAACTGATGCACGAGAACAAGTGAACACAGAACGAAGCTACAGGGTCGTGGGCACAAAACCAGATTAGAAGTAAAGTGTACACGTTATTTAGCGGCACAAAATGTTGTGCTAACTGCTCTTGAGAGCCTACGGGTATCGCCCTTGAGAGGTATTCCGATGTGTACAGTTTTATTTTCTGCTTGACGCGGCTGGTCTTCTTCATTCCGCTGTTGCATGGCTCTGTCTATGAACATTTTCAAGTAATCATTTGTATGAAAATTGTACGTATGAATTCCAGTTCTT
Source organism: Paragonimus skrjabini miyazakii (assembly GCA_014338405.1). Taxonomy (NCBI): domain Eukaryota; kingdom Metazoa; phylum Platyhelminthes; class Trematoda; order Plagiorchiida; family Troglotrematidae; genus Paragonimus; species Paragonimus skrjabini miyazakii. Next base: position 65,012 of record JTDE01003453.1, read on the forward strand.
CAGCAATGATATTATTCGTGCAAATTCCTAGTTTTATCGGTTTTCTTTTTGGGCAAGTGGTACAAAACTAATGAAATGAAAATACTGGCCATTCGAAGTATCCTGTCAGTGTACTGTGCGCCGAAATAAGTCATCAGCGCGGCGCAGTATACGCACACTCAAAAAGCTCAACTGGCTAGTGAATCCAGTCTCTAACGAAAATTTCAAATTTTGGTGTGTGGATTTGAACATGGTCAAGAGGTCCATCGGATTTGCGTTATTATTGAATGCGTAAAGGATGTCATCAAGGTACTCCATATAAAAATAGCATCAATGACCTCGCCCTTTCAGTTTCCAAATTTGCCATGAAAATGTCCACAAACAATGAGCCCAACGGAGACCGCACTACGGTATCGTACTTTTGTCGATAAATCCCTTCATTAAGCTCAAATTGGGCGTTTTGATTGTATAGATTAAGTAACTGAGTTCGATTGATGATATCTGAATATCTGTCACCATCCTCGATATAAGCACATAGGTAATCTATGGTCACCTTTAACGGAAAATTGGTAAACAACAATGAAACTGTTGGAAAACACAGATTGCCCAATTGAAAAGAAAGTTTTTAGTTGCAATGACAAGATCAAAGGAATCGCGTAAGCCGTGCTTCGAAAGCTTCCGACTGGTGGGATCTAGTATTTCTGACTACTCCCTGGCCAGTGAGTGGTATGGAGAGTTCCACATATCCAAAACTGATCTGAGTGTTACCCCAATCTTGTGAACATTGGGTAACTCATACAGCCTGAGCATCACGGCACCAGCGGGGCGAATTCTTTCAAATGTAGCAGAATCAATAATACCATTCTGCTTTAAACGCCGTAGGTATTTCGATACCGTTTTCTTTATCTAAGGCGTTTTATTTTGTTCACTATCGATTTTCTGGAGCATGAGCTGGCCTTCTATTATGGTGTTCATTTTGTTAATGTAAACTACCTTGTTAAGCCACGCAATATCAGTAGTGTTGTCAGAGTTGGAAACTAAAACGTTCTCATTTCTTTTCTAGTTTCGCACCGCTATCAGATGTTCTCGCGTAAGTAGCCGTTTTTATTAGGAGACAAATTAATCAAGACAATCTAATCGGGTCATCGGTGACGGTCACCAACATAGAACCGGGAGGCACGTCGGACCAACTAGGGGGAGGCGTGAAAGTGAGCGTGGGTGTCGCGCTAGCCCGAGGAACCAATCAGAGTGCAACGGCTATGGAATTGGCCCTACTTGGCCACTTGGTCGCGAAGTGGCTTAACCAAGCGGACAGTGATTCAACGAGTAAATGGCCATATTTTGCCACTATTTCATGCTACATATTTACAGGTATTTCATCCATTTATCGAACTTGAAGGTGGCAATACAGCGTGTTTGCCGCAGTCGTGTTCTTCCAGACTCCGCGCAAGTAGATTGGGTGAAGCCGTATAACGGAGATCCAGGTACAGTAGTCAAGCCGTAATAGAACGTTTGGCAAAGGAAAGGCGCGTTATATCAGTTTTGAAGCCGAAATACAGCGCAAGCTGTAGAATTCAGTTGCTCCGCATCTAGTTTCAAAGAAGGATCGAGATCACACAATTAAAAGCGTACTAACGGAACTTCAAAATCTAATTGTCTAGCTTTACGCTGTGGACAGCAAAACTTAAGGCTTAACGATAGTACTTTGAGTAATAATTTGTCCAGATTCAAAGAAACATTTGTGGACATACATTTCTGAATTGACTGGAAACTCCGAGGAAGGTTTCGTTGGACTGATCTATTTGAGCAGTATGTCCAGCCTCTAGTCAACCGTTTCATTGTTTCATTGATAATCTGTCAAAATAAGCTTCAACGTCTGATCGTTCTTCGGGCGTCAACCGATCGAGGATGAAAATGAGTTCGTTCACTACAATGTATTTCCCATGAATATGATAAACTGTTGATCGCCAGACTACGGGCCGAATGACTGTACTGAGTGAATAATCACGAGTGGTGACACAAGGTTGTCCCGTCTCAAATTCCACATTCATTATCTTCAATGACGACATTTCAAAAAGCATCCTAGTCGAGAAACAACAGAGAACTACGCAGACAGCATGAAGCGTCTTGGTCAAACACGTTACACGATATCATCGTTTCGCCCTTAGTTTATTTCAATGAAAGGAGACGTTCTATTCCAGGCCCATGGTATGGTAGTAGTTACGAGACTGGTCTGTTAACCACACGGTTGTGGGCTCGAACCTGACTAGATTTTAGTAGTCTGACAGTATCCAACTAGCATACGAACGGGTACGTCATATGGTGGCCAATACCCAGCAATTAAAAGGCTGAAAACTACCTTTCAACGAAAAAAACGAGGGGGGCAAACTGTGCCTGTACTCGCCAGCGATGTTGGCACCTAAGGAATGGACGAGACGTATACATACCTGGACAGTTCTATTACCTTTGATGGATTGTCAATCGAAACCAGAAGTCGAGTAACAAAAGCCGCAATAATATTCGTTTGCCTCTTCTAGATGTGGATTTGGAAGGACAAGTCTTTCACTTGGGGGAAATATGTATAACACCTTAATTCATAGGGCTTTCTATACGGTTGTGAAGACGTTCGTCCAGATGGAGTTCACAGGTTGCTTGCTATTGATCACCAATGCATTCGTAAGAATACATGCATGCGATAATAGTATTGCGTGGGCAATACTGCTGTTTACCGGTGTATTTTCAGAATGGGCAAGTGCAGCAAGCCAATAGGCGCGTTAATCTCCATACACAAGGCTATTTGTCTTACAACCCTGACCTGATGATCAGGTCTGCGTGTTGCACTGACCCAGATGGCTATGTTGATTATGGCCTCAACCCTTTTAGATGCAACTGTCAAACAGGCTGACTACGGGCAATCAGACGAAAAACAGTCACACTCAGTGTTACACGTCAGGCTGCTGACTGCGCAGGAGTGCTTAGATGGAGGACGATCCACGGGTAAACAGTAGAACGATTTTTACAGTTGCAGCGTTCTCACCCTCCACAAAAGGAGGAAGGGGGTTGAAATAGGCACCTCAAAGCCACAGCTCCGAAAGTCCAACCTCTGACGAACTGGCGTACTATTCAACGTGGTCGAAATTCACTGTTGTTGCCGCAGGTTTGACGTAACTTACAATATTTCTACTGCGCGCAACAGTAATCGGAGCCAGACATCAATGTCTTAATGACCCAGCCCCCAAAATGGGGGCTAAGGTTATCCAAGAAAAACTCTATCTCGTGTTACCTCGCAGATCAGGATGTTGAGCTAGAGGTTTCAGGTGGAGTCCGCAAGCGAAATCCATTCTGCAGTATCCATGACCGGGAAGTATCCAAAGTTGCCGTTGCTCTGACTGTCCAGTCCGCTTATCTTCCCTTCCTTCTGTTTCTAATTTTAGGTTCTTAAAGTCAACATAACTGGCGAACTCTGGCGCTTTTTATATCTATATGTCTCGACAAATAGGTCGGCAAGCTGTTCTAGTGAACGCCTTCTCGATTCTGGAACTGTATGCGTTCTGGGCTTTCAAAATGCGCATTTATGATCCATGTTGTCACTCGCTTGAATGCACCACGAGGAACGTAAAGAATTGACCGTCCTTTTTCAAGGTCTTTAGTGACAATGGAGCCGAATTCCGCAATCGGACTGAAGTCGATAAGTTCTACAGCACAGGAAAGTTTGCTCGACTGAATCTCAAGAAGTGGTCGCGTGTGTCACTACATTTAACAGTTCGGTCAATGTCCGAAGACAAAGCGCTGACAACGGCGACAGGCAGTAGTGATTGTGCAAAACTCAGGCACTTTGGCGCAAAAGACGGCAATGTCAAGTGGAGACCGCCCTTCACAAATCAGCCCTGAACGCAAATAAGTCATGTCGTCGTCAGCCACCGAGAACGTCATTCCAGCGAGGACTATCATTCAGGCTGGAAAAACTACCTTGATTTAGACCATGCCACGGTTCGCGCTCGGTTCGTTCTATCATTTGCTCAGAGATCATCTGAATGCAAAAAAAAAGTATTCGAAGTTTAAAACCGTCGGTTCCCCTCAAAACACATACATTGACAGTTGCGAGTGTTTCGTATTAACCCGTCAGTACCAAACTTACGACGAAATGCATCGGTCTTTTATATCAAATAATTAGAGGATGAGGGGGTGGTAGACAATCGGTGAGTCAGAAAAGATCACCAACTTCGGTGCAGAGTCAAATTCACAAACAAGTGTTTTTGAACACACGGGATCGATATCAGTCAAAAGCTGAGAAGGGAGGGAGTATGAAATGCCTATCAAACAACACAATGAAACTGCCCAAGTCGTAAGTCTGGTGGACCAAGTGAGTAACAGGTATAAATCACAAAAGCCGTGCAAAATTGTTGCGAGGGGGTACCCTGTAGATGAGGCAGAGGTGCACCTAGGCCTTTCCGATAGATCAGCTTATGAACAGATATCGCCTGACCCCCTTGACTCCAAATACGACAAAGACAGCCATGAGCTGAAAAGGAAAACTGAAGTACAGTTCACGTGAGGACTGTAAGGATTACCTGTCTGAGCAAGCTAGAAATAGAAGACATTTGTTTCAGGGAGCAGTCGAATACAGGGCGAACCAATTTAGATGTGGTTGATATAAAGGGGTGTTTATTTAGGACAGCTCCGAATAACCTCCAATGGAAACCGAAGTGGTTTTGGAGCATAGATAGAATAGTAGAACTAAGTAAAGCGCCACGGTCGAACCTTCTTTCTTCAATCGTTTCGAAAGATGACGTTGAGAGGTCGTTGCAGAAATGACCGCACTCCTTTGCTCTACAGAAGAAACCGAAGAGGTGTTTACTGACTGGTAATTATCAACAGCAATTCTCATCACCAAAAGAGGTGCGACTACAGGGATATTAGCTTCGTCATTATCGCATCCAAAACGTTCGCGGGGTTCACAGTTCAGCAATTTATGAGATAAACAGAGAACTAAGCACGAGAACAGGCCGGTTTCCGATCCGGCACATTGGTGTGTAGGATGTACATAAGTACCCCATATTTGACAACTTCGTTCTTTTCACTTAGCCCGTATTAAATGAGCTGACTGCGTGAGCAACGCGGCGCCTTGTCGGCGAATATTTGGTAAATCAACAAGGTCGCGACTGATAACCAGAGAAATCAAAATACTGGTTAGATCACGTGCACAGTATGTTCTCGGAAGGCCAATCATATCGCGCGTTGTTCAGTGCGGTTGCTGATGGGTAGAAGAAATCGTAAGACATTCAGGTAGTGACGTGGTCGCGAGCTATGAAAACATTCACCACCTTGCTGAAAAGGTCAGTAAGTACTGTTGGTTGGGCTGGGAAGTTTGCAACAATCCATAAAGTTGGTTTAAAACACTCACAGACATGGCAGTGTGTCCCGGTCAGTGGTGGGCCTGAATTGTTGTTGTCGCTGTTGACTCTTCTTCTTCCTGATAACACAGGGTTTGGTGACAGGGATACGTTCTATAAGTACCAATATATCGCCAACCGAAGCAAGTCTGTAGCACAACTTTTGTTAGATTATAAGCAGCAGCCAGATGGACAACGCATGGAATGGATGTGAAGAAAAAAGATTACAGTGACACTGCACAACTCCGTAGTCATATTGTGGGGGATTGTCAGGCAGGAAGTACGAGCATTCCAGCTCTCGGTCGAATACACCAACGCAGGGGGGAGGTGCGTTCAAACACCCACGGTGAGCGGATGGAGAACGGCGTGGGCGACCGGATGAGTCATCGCTCGACCGGATCGGACCAACGGGCGAGACGTGGCAGC
>JTDE01003454.1:18930-54077 GCA_014338405.1 Paragonimus skrjabini miyazakii
CGCTATCCGAGATGGCGGTGTGCCGCAGTCAATGGCGTACTTGTATCCATACCATTTCTAGTTCTTCCTCTTAGTCTTCTTTTAGTGATTTTCAATATTCTTAGTGACGTTTTCTTCTAGTATATTCCTCGTCACTGTTGAGGTGAACGGCAGCCCGAGCCACAGTACCTTCTGGTCAGGCTCGTGGCTGTTATGATGATGATGTAACATGCCATCATAAAGGGTAGGTTAAGACGTACTCCACAGTTGACATATTTTGTGGGTCCAAAATGTATTCCTTTCTGGCAAGCTGCGATCAGCAAGATTAGAAGTTTGTCTTTTGAGAGGAAGCTGACATCTTGGGAATCGTCTTACAATATAAACAATATGACAGTTAACAACGAGTGATAGCTGTCCATCCGTTCGCTTATACGTGGTTGCCCTGATCTTATCTGCGTTCCGTTCTATCTGTGTTCTATTATGCTCTGATTGCATGCATGATCGTGCGAAGTGTTGATCTAGAAGATGTTGCTTTTTGAAAGGAGCTGTTTGTTTTAAATCAAGCGTAGTTAAGTATCCGGAGTCTAGAAGTGATCAAGTGTTTATTGATGTTCAGGTATTTGACTTCACTAGCCTTGCTACTTTCGCATCATACATCGTTCTTAGTCGGCCCTATAGTGATAAACCAAAAACAGATTGTTTGCCGAAGTACATTTTGTTTCCAATTAACTTTTGGAGGCTATTCACAAAGTGTCATTTTTGCGATTTATATTGCTTACGCATTAAGGATAACATGTATTGACCAGACACGAAAAGTACACACTGACTTGATGTCTGTAAAATGTTACTGGGCTTTGTAGTTGTATCGCGAAGTATTTGCGTATAAGCCAAAAATCCACCCTACCTAAGTGTCACGGATTGAACAGAAAACACATTCAGGTAGTAAATGATCGGTCGCCGAGGTTTCCCTCAACGATCAGCCAGACTGGCACAGTCAGTGCGTCGTGTACACATGAAATAATTCATCCCATATGCAGTCGCATTCTTCAACACTCACTCCACACATGGTTAACAAAATCAGGTCACGTTGGGGTTTCGATGCATTTTTAACGTTGTACAGTGATGAAGACAAGCGAACTAGACCAATTCTAGCAAGCTGTTGACATGAAACCAACAGGAGAGGTAAAATTTTGGTAAGAAATTACCCGTCTACGAATAACGCCTGACGGCTCTAAACACCGCCGTAAAAGTAGTCTGTCTAAAATAAAGCAAAATAACAGCACAGACCGATATCTTATGACAACCAGTTGATTACCCTTTTCTTCCACTTGTACTTTAGGCGAACCTAATGACTCGTAAATTACCCTAACATGATGACAAATAGCCCGGGGACTCTTCTCAGATGTCTCGTATGTGTACCTCTTCTGATTGAGAGGTGCTGTGAGGCAAGAATAAATTGGGCGGTGCTACTGCGTGCGACTCATCTGAACAGACGCTTGAAAATTCATTTTGGGTCGTCCGTGTGCGTAAAGAACGTGCAATCGGGCATCCCTAATGAAGTTCACACACGCCGATCGCAGTATACGGCCTTTATCCACTAATCTGGTGTTGTATGGAACATATCATTTTGTGTGTGAATGGTAGCTGATCGTGCTAGTTTGACTAAACGTTGAGGGTAAATTTGCACTGCTTATCTGCGCCTTTTGCTTGGGGATGTGAATTCTCGGGAACTCTTGCCCCTGTGTGTATGCTCTCGGCTGTTTATTAATGTGTTCACTTTATGCTTAATACGTTTCGTCTTTCGGTTGCTTTCTCCATATGCAGTGTTTTTGAATATTGCTTCTGTTTGTTTTATACACCAGGGGTTTTCAATGGGCGGTCAGCGTAGACGAAATCAAGATCCACCCATTAACCACGATGTACTAGTTTCTTTACAAGATGTTCTCCACGGTACTGTCAAGAAAATGCGCATCACACGGCGGCGCCTAAATGCGGACCGCCGCACAACACGGGAAGAAGAAAAAGTGCTGGAGATTGAAATCAAGAAAGGTTGGAAAGCTGGTACCCGTATCACATTTCCTCGCGAAGGAGATGAGACGCCTGGTGGTAATATTCCTGCTGATGTGGTTTTCACAGTGAAGGATCGGAGCCACAAACACTTCAAACGGGAAGGTGCTGATGTGCGCTATATTGCCAAAATCAGTTTGAAAAAGGCTCTGTGTGGCGGAATCGTCGCAATTCCGACCATAGAGGAAGGTACTCGGAATTTAGCCCTCAAAGACATAATTCCGCATGGCACCACTCGGCGAATCTCCGGTGAAGGTCTTCCGTATCCAAAAGAACCCAACCGTCGCGGAGATATTATCGTCGAGTTTCATGTGGTATTTCCGTCCAACCTTAGTAACTCACAAAAAGCCCAGTTAGCCGATATCCTCCCGGATACCGTTTGAGGACACTTATGTTGACGTTTGCGCCTGTCCAGTTTATCTACTGATCAACCGTATGCATCAATAAGTTGTGCATGTTCATTTGCTATCATAATTCAATTTTCGCTGGATTCATTCATATTTGTCGTGTGTTCTTCATCACTTGACGAATGAAATTTATTGTGACGAGCTATGTTCAAATAAAGTTCATACTGTAGAGAATGTTTGGCATCATGTGCCTTCTTTTGCTTTGGGAAAACTGTCTCTAAGCTGTCTGGGGACTGAGTTAGCTCATTTGTAATTAAGTTTGCTGGCCCGAACCCGGTTACCTCGATGATTCACGTATAGATTTTATGCATCTTATTCTTATCCAATTCTCATGTATTCTAGCATATAGCACAACGGCAAATATTGGGGGCTTGGTTTTGTTTTATGCAGGCAAATATGTATACTGACAGCTTGTCAGTTGTGTCGCCATCTTCCTGGCACCTGTTTCCATGATATTTGCGTGTGAAGTTTACGATGACGGTTGGCTGTGTGAACACGATTCGTTACTTGCTTACGTTAGTTGTGGTGCACAAGCGGACTAGGTTTGAGGCAACCTTTTCTTTACAAGCCGGTAAGTAACTCCGCCATGTTTTTGTCGCTGTGATGAAAACAAATTAGTGGCTCTCGTTGTTTATCAATGAAAAACTACACTTTTTGGAATAAGCTTATTTTCCGTACATAGCGCCCTTCCAGTGACCTAACAGTCGAGGGTTTGTTACATAACAGACACTGTTGTCTATCAGTTTCGTTTTGATTGTTGGGCTACTGTTGTATTATAACCTGCCAGTAGTTGCATCTAATATTGTGATATGATCCTCATTCCTTTCAACTAATATGCATACTTTAGTAGTCACTTTTGAACTAATGTACTCGGCTCATTTTGACACTAATTGCAATACTCATTTCATCAAAGTTTTTGGCTTTCCATTTACCTTGTTCAGAATGTTAATTATGCCATTTCTATAGACCCCCGTAACACAGTATTAAATCTGCTTGTAATGTATCTGAGGTCGTTTTTACAACCGTCCTGCAATGTTGTCTTCTCAGTGCTCATCTCTGATTGTCTGTCGCGATTGCTCGGACTACCTGAGTTGTTTATACCCCTTCATAATTTCACTGCGTGCCACTATTGACAGCTGGCTCCTGACTACTGATCGCCGGTTTAAACATGTTTGTTCTAGCCACGGCGTGTCCGGTGTATTCACAACTTAGTATGTAACATGATAACGACCGCTCGGTTGTGTAGAAGCTGATACTTTAAAAATCTTGAAACGTTTTAGGACTTCGTTTCCGGAATGGACCACGTGCATACTACGTCCGTGTGAGAAGTATACTAAGATTAAACATTTCACACAACTGGTGGCTTAGTGAGAGCCGTTTGTTCATTTGGCGATGCTGCAGTTCACGTGATCTAGTTTATTCAGTTACCTCACCAGAGTATCTGATACATAGTTGATTTTCCTGGAATACGTTGCTGAGTTTTAATGTATGTATGACTAAGTATTGATTTGTTCACTTACGGTTTACTTTGCTCTGACCCGGTCGTTTCAACATGTTCAGATTCGACACACACAATGATGCTTAAACACAAGAATTCATGAGATTAAATGAGAATATAAAGGCTAGTCTGGCACGGAAGCCATTTAAGATGCACGCGAATGAGGTTGTTTTTATTTTTGGATTACACTACTCCAAGATTGAGCGAACTGTCACGGAAACAGTGGGGCTCTTTGAATAGCTGCACGACTAACGTGTTTTCACAACGCCAACAACCTCGCAATAGGCATGACCGAATAATCAAATCCAAACGTTCAACCACAACCTTGTATGAATAGTGTTCAGCTTGCCCGATCATTTCGAAAGGAGAATGAACAGAATCACTGTTCTATCCAATCAATAACCCCGTGATCAGGACTTCTCAGTTAGGTTGAAGTTACTGTCTTCATTGAACCAACTGAGCATGATTTGAATCAGTAGTAAAGGTTCGGGGATTAGGGTTATTTCAAAATGGAACACCACCCACACTGGTTCGCGGCCTTTGCATTCAGATAAGCCTTTCGGCTAGCCCACTTCAAAAAGAAGCACTAGACTAGAGTTTCGCTCTTATTAGAGCCCATCAGTAGTGCATATCCTTGTCCTGATCAGAGTTTACACTCTGACTCTCGTGTTTGTGAGACTAGCGTGTTAACCACAACACCAGCAATCTCACAATAGGCATGACCGAATAATCATTTTCATTGTATAGTTGCTCCTAAAGTTATTAGACCCAGAGATACGTTAGCGGACAATCTTCGAAACAATCGATGAGGTGAATCGCTTTATAATAAGTTAAACATAAAACGAATGTTACGTTAACTGGCTTATCTACGTTTTCTCTGCTCTACAGGATTACGTTGATTTGTGTCCTGCACTGTTTTAGATATCATTCATCAAATATGCACTTCCACTGGTTAACATTCGCTGGTGAAGTTGCTCACTGCTTTCTTGGCAAGCTGGCTTGGTTTTGATGAGTCGATGTCAGCTGTTGACCTGTACTAAAGCGCGTGAAAAACGGGTGATTGGCTGAGTGTTCAAGCCACGATTGGAAGTTGGACAGCAAGCTACCCTGATACTGAAAGTGTGGTGCTTAAAAGAAGAGACAAAAGGAACACTGTGCTGCACATGGTTGCTTGTAAATAATTGGGCAAAACTGAGTGCTAGTCATATTTCTGTTTAATGTGTACTTTTTGGTAAACATTGTATTCTAGGTAATCGTACTGACATTTGTATTCTAGCTTGATCAAATGCACTCGGTGGGATAAAGTTCGAATAGTATTTTTCCATATCGGATGAAAGCAAAACAGCTGGGAACTTGCAACCTTCTCCGATGAGCTGTAATCGGTGTGATGCTAATTGTCGAGAATATTTTGTTTACCTTGTGCTAAACCGTTTTTTTTTGGGACCGGTTTCTCCACTCTAATGGTGCGCTATTGTAACTGTTATGAACGCCCTGAAGGTGCAAGGTGAACCACATTTTAATCACCTTTGTGACACCAACGCAGTTTATCTGTGCCTCACTCTTGGACTTTCAGTAAAGTATACGTCAAACATTTACGTAGTGTCACCAACATGTCAGACAACAGTTATGCTAACGGATACAGATGCGCAGCATATTGAGTTGCGTTTTTTGCACCTATAGCTCACTCACTACGTATACTTGGATTGGAATTGATCCTGAGTGTGATAGTAATGTTCCTCATTTCCACGACGCCGCATTTAGCAGAATGAAAGGTTTTTCGGAGACGTTTGCGACGAGTATTTAGATGCGGTGCTCTTCTTACCACTGTGCGAGCTATGTATCGTATGCAAATTGCCAAACTGGTTACTTTTGATGCCGACACACTGAAATCCGACTTTGTCGAAAATGTTTACTATGATGTAACTGGTTGGTCAAGGGTAAATTTTTGGTTTGAGTGCTCGCATAATTTGGATAAAGGTCATTATAGTGTAATTCACAATAACGCCTTCAGGAGTTTTCTCATACCAAGTACACGGTTTCAAACAAGTGGATGGTGTGATTTGCAGCGCTCAATCCGATACTTGTTGCACATATGCAAACTCCGGACGTCTGATTGTTCATTCACCAACCGTACATGTGGCAGCCTGTGTGGTTTTTGCGGACTACCGGTCATTCGTAACGTGTATATTCCATGCCTAACCCCACATGCGACTCATCCGTTTGTCTGATTCGACTCAATTTTATCAAACTCAATATGGATCTAGAATGCGAAAGACAGTCTGATAAACCACATTTCTGCTTTGAGAAGTCGCATGCAGAAGTGAGTGTATGGTGATTCTACATTGAGTGATTACGTGAACACTCCAAGGTACAACGTAATACTGATTAATTTCGCATGTCAACTGCTAGTTGGTCAATTGGAAGAACTGGGTTGGTCTTTATTCATCATATCATCAATGGATGGAGCTAAAAGTACTTATCGCAAGAATGTTGAGTTTGGGCTTGTTAATACTAAAATGACTGAATGTTTCAATACAATGATGCTCCCAGTCAGCAAGAGTGGTGTTATACGAGCGTTCAAATCGCTTTTCGATTTTGTCTGCTTATTGTAGTCTACTCGATTACCCAACCTTTATACCGTTGAACTTTATTGGGTTCAACTTGACTGGATGATTCCCAGGACTAGATAATTATTGAGGCTTTGGAAGCTGGTTAGACTAATGACGACCATTCACTGGCTCGCGTGAGAGGCGGATAAGGGTTCATGTAAATGATGCAAAGTGGAACTGATCGGTCGTTAACTAACGCTGTTGAGTTCACCAAAAAGGCTGGAAAGGTAGTATCCCTGAAAAGAGGCGGACAGTAAACTTCGCCTGCTCCGGTAAATTCATTCAAGGCAATTTACAGAATTCCCATCAACCAGCCAGTGGTTCTTTCGTTCAGTCCTTACACTTGCAAAGACTTAGGTGCTTAGGTCATGTACTAAGGATGCCAGCTAGTCATCTGCCACACCGAGCACTGTTTGCCGACACTGTGGCCGACTGGCGCAAGGTGAACAGATGATGACTTGGGGTATATAAATGAAATCGCTCACGAAGGGATTGGCAGCTGTAGATCGGGTTGGTCTTCCGCGCTGGGGCTTTCGCGAATAACAGAATAGGTGGTTTAAGACGTTGGGTGAGATGGCGGCTAATCGAGCTCAGTGGCGTGAACGTTGTCGTTGTTTGTCCGAGTTGTCTGTGAGATGAGTACACTTAATGACGCGGGGCAGTGTAAGGCGTAAGGAAGCTGCCTTGCTGATGACGCCTTACTTTCACTTACAGCTCGGTTGTTTGTTTGTAAGGTGTAGGTGGCTTGATGTTGAATGTTTGAATATAGACGTAGCTATTTTTAGTATTTAGGTCCTTTTCCCTCCCCTTCTTTTTTCTTCTCTCTTCGTATATAGGTTTTTTTCCTTTGTGGTTGTGTGGCAGATAAGCATTAGTGTGAACCACTGATGTATTGCTGTCTATGATGATGATGATAAGCCGGTGGTCTACTGATGAGATTTAACAAGAGTGAAGGCCCAGCAGACCGCTTTTTTCTGAAGAGACCTCCAAACTCTCTATGTGAACACGTAGACCGAGCTGAAACGTCATTGGTTTTCACTTTATATGAACTAGCTCCCCGATTGCTTACCAATATGCAAAACACTGTTCGGTAAGTTCTGATGAATTTTATGATTTCAACTTGACTCGGAACTGTTGATCGTTGGAGTAGTCGACTGGGATTACCAGGATAGCTACTGTGTTTCCTCTGAAGGTGACCGGACCACCTGAACGTTACTCGCAAGTTAATGTCAGTAGGCGTTCGAAAGCGATTATTCGGCCGTGCCTAATGTGAGTTCAGTGGGGCGGTGGCCAATACAGCTATTTCATGAGGACAGCCCTGACGAGGGTACGTATCACTGGTGAGTGGAACTCGAGTCTAGTGCTTCTTTCCGAACGAGACTAGCTGAAGTTTATCTTGCTGCTTACAATGCGATCAGATGAGAGTAGGATTCAGTTTGTACTACCACTCTCGTCACAATCGATGCGATGTCGATTCAGTTGATCATTGCTTAGCGCACGGATGATTTTAGTTTGTGTCCCCAGCCTACCGTAGTTAGTGAAGTCTACATGGTCTCCCGTTGACCAGTCGTCAGTAGCACTAACCAGACAATACAGTCTTGGGATTGAACGTTTATTTACTATTGCATTCCCTCTACAGTAAATGAAAATCGTTGCGACCTAGCCTGTTCATCAGGTTTCCCTGCTGTACTTCTTGGCTTCCAGACTACAAAGTTGCATGCAAGGTGGATAATATGAAGTTCCAATCGGAAATAGATGACGCCTTTGCCACTGCGACGACCAAGCCAACCACACATCCAAAACAACGTACATTAAGTTACTCGCTACAGTTATGTTTACTAATCTTGGCTCCCATTGTGTCTACTTTGAATAACAACATCAATAACTAATCACCGTTGTCTGCTACAGGACGGCGTTAAAAAGTAGTAGGGTCTGACTTGGGAGGAGCATCGCACGCCTTCAAGTTACTGACGGTCCTCGACATTTGGAAGGCCAGAAACTGCGAGCGTCGTTCGGAAATGTACGCTTGGCGTGAAATATTTAAACAAAGAACCTGAATACAGATGCAGATCTATACCAACCTACAAAGCAGTGTGTTTGGTCGATGTAGCGTGTTCTGATATATCTTGTAACTGATGTCTGATCGCAGACAGCTTCTCAACCCAAACCGGTTTGTCTACCCTTATGAATATTCAGGTCGTAGACATGGTGATCGATTATCCAACAGTACCTCAGTTGATAAATTACGGGTTCACTGTGTTGTGAAAAACGGAGCCCGGTATGTGTCTTGCTTGTACTCAGTTACTTGTCGTTTTGTTTTGTTGCAATTATAACTTTCAAGATAAACAGGAAGTGATGCTCTGTTAGCAAAAGTATGCTCAAACAGGGTTTGATTGGATTGTTTAGTAGTATCTTGAGGAACAGTGTTAAGCTTGCATGACAGATCGAAGGGCAGCATGCAGTCAGGTTTGTTATAAGTGTTTATAGTTGGTAGGATTCAAATGCGTCAACGAGTACGATAGTAGATTTCATTTTATCTAGAGGGCTGTATGAAACAGCGGCGCAAAATAACGAAATCGAGGTTTGTTACTGTTTGAGATCGTCAAATCCAGTCAATAATACGCTTACCGCGCCCCGACAATACATATTCTTGTCACCGCCGGGAGCTGAACTCTGATCAAGCTTTCGTGACGCAACGGCGTTGACCGCTGACCTCACATTGGGCACAACTGAATTGTATCTGAACGCTGAACTACATTCACTTGCGAATGGTCCGCAGATCAGCCGGTCGCCTGGAAAGATTACACTTATTGTGCTGTAAATTCCAATTGATTAATACACGGTTAGAACTCCTCTTCAAGTTGAGACCACAGAAATAATCTTTTGTAACATCTTGATTGGTAAGTAGCCGGTTTTTTTAACATGGCTCTTACTGTTGACAAGGTTTAACATGGACAAACTTCCCGTATGGTGCTTCTTTTTAAAAGGGACTGGTTAAAAACTCGATGGGAACATGGAACTTCTGATCAATTGTTCGTGAGGTTCAAGTTTTACTACCACTCAATGGTTGACCCTTCCCCACAATGAGGCTCAGTTCACCAGTATGTATAGGCGGGCTTTGTATGTATGATCAACTTAAAGTGGTTCGCGTGTCTACTGCACATCACCCGATAAATGTGCTGTGTGTTTTAAATGCAGTAACGAAAAAAGCAATAAAAAAATGTTTCCGAAGGCCTGTCTGTCCGTAAGGAAAGTTGTTCTTGTCAATTTAGGTATTCAGCGGCGTCATGAGCCCAACGTCCGATTCTATCATTGTTTGTTGTAACCTTAAGTCTGCTTCAGTGGTTTCTTTTGGGAACGATCAGACCAGCTAGTAAAATTGCGCCTGACTGTCGATAACGGTTAGTACACATAAAGTGATGAATAATCTGACTGGTTACTACATCTCGCTACAAAATATACGGCTAGTTCATAGTTTAACAGTATTTGCTGTACTGTTTTGTCGACAGCATTCATGTTTCACAACAAACGAACAGAGCTTGTTAAGGGGTAATAGATGGATATTTGCTTCAACTGTCTTCATAAGAAAGAATAAAACATGTCCTGTCGACTAAATCACTCGGCTATCCTACTTATGACAAAGGATTATTAAATTGCGCCGATGCAATTTCGCCTCAGTTCTTCGATACCTTGAGTGATCATGCTTTAGTTGAGAGTTTGTGGTGTATTGGAACTTAGGCCCCTCCACGCTCGTATAAAAACAACCCTGCAATACGTTAGCTCATTTACATACATTAGCACCTCTTTCTGCGGGATAACAATCAGGGCCTCAGGTCGGCCCATCAAACACAGCGATCCCGAAAATAATTAACCGTGCTAAAATGGAGTATGGCTTATAAAATGGGTTTTGTACTGATAGAACGTTTGTGCCATGCTGTGATTATTGTAAATCATAACGGAACACTGCTATTGTTGTTATACTGCATGAATAATTACATTGTACAGATACGGATTACATTACAATTTCGTTGGCCAACGTGCTGCGTTATTACTACTGCGTAGAAGCTAGCTCTGGGTTTGAGCTAAGTACATTTCCCACTACTAATACGTATTCCCAATTATCGCAATTGGCGTCGCGGTCAGTAGATTTCTTACGCTGATTTTTTGGAATATGGAAAGTCTGAACGTCCACTCAAGTTCACGGGAAATGGAAGATTACCTGGAACGCTTTGAAGGTTGGTGTATTACTCGTAGTGATATGACAGAGGAGAAGAAAACGCCACATTTCCTCACGGTCATTGACAAAGTTGCATATGCATTGATTAAAATCCTGGCGTTTCCCGATTCACCTCTTTCACTTCCGTACGATTCTTTGAAACCTGCTATTTAGGCATGTTCAGCCGGTCAACTTCGAAGCTGCGGAAAGAGCGAACTTTCATACTTTAATCAGAAAAGAAACTCAAGAAGTCCATGCGTCTATTCTTCAAACTGAAGCAGCAAAGTGCAGTTTCGGTGGTCAACTTCAGAATCAGCTAAGAGATCGATTGATTGCGGGAAGTAATTCCCCAAGTCTTCAACAAAAGTTGTTACTACCGCAGGACGTTTCTTTGCAATCGGCTAGAGCTGTCTGTGAACAATTTCAGCATGTATAGGGCGCGGTAAATGGAGAACATAACGCCAACAGTGCTCAGAAGCAGACAAACCAACGGCAGCTGCAGTTCGAAAAAGTAAACTGTCAGAGAAGTACAGAAGTCGAACCACATCATTTTACTCCAAATTCTGTCCAACATTTTGATAACTGTAAGTCATGTGGTCATAAGCATTCCCAACTTAAATGTCCATTTCGCAACTCCAAATGTTATGAATGTGGCGAAATCGGTCACATTCAAGCCGTCTGTCGTTGTTCGAAAACGTGTTTTGTCCAGACTTCTTTAGATGAACAAAGTGTTGCATCTGACTTGCAATCCATTGCTCTTACTGTGACTTCTACTAGTTCTCGTGGTTCTACGCATCACATAGTACAATCTTCTATTGTTAACGGTGGTCCCATACATTTTTTTCATTGCTGATACTGGTAGTGTTGGGTCTTTTATTTCTGTCACTTGCATGAAGCGGCTAGAACCTTTTGTTATTTTGAAACCTGTTGGTATGTCTGTTCATGGTATTACTAGACCTTGGCGAATGTGAACTTTCACTTACAGATGTGCAGTTCTTTACTTATACTTCTTCATTTTTGTTATTAATTCAAGCCTGTCTATTATCGGTCTCAAGTGCATGAAGATTTTAAAGGTCTCTCTTTCGTTGTCTGTTGAATCTTCCGAGTTTGCGAATCCCGCTTCTGAGTTTGTTTCAGATTTGGATTCAGTTACGGGAGGAGTACCTGCAATTGAGCCGGCGTAGACAAGAATTCCTGAATGTGTGAAGAAGAAACAACGTCATCACTACTACCCTGACGCTCATTTGAACTGCGGCAGATGTGATGATTGTAAATCATAACGGAACACTATATGCTATTGTTGTTTTACTGCATAAATAATTACATTGTACCGATTACATTGCGATTTCGTTGGCTGACGTGCTGTATTATTACTACTGCGTAAAAGCTAGCTCTTGGTTTGAGTTAAGTACATTTTCCCATTACTACTACGTATTCTCAACTATCGCACACGCCATGTTGAAGAAAGTGTTCTAGAGTATGTCCACAAGGATCAACTTCTTGATTGTCAGTTGCTCTAACATCCAACACTGAAATGCCATAACTACCCTCTAAGAGCATCGGCTGAAGCACACTATCTGTCTTCAGGCCGGTAGTATTCCATAAGTCGGACCATTCCAAAATGATTATTGTACTCAACACAGATGTGGACAAACTGTCAGTGGTGAGTCCATGTAACATGAGCCCTGATTCATAATAGGTGATGTTGTATCTGCTGCTAATTCAGTCAAATGGTTTTATTCATGTTGTTATAGTTTGTTCATGAATTTTGATTTGGCTTCTACATAGTAATCGTGGAGACGGTATGCTCAGGCACAGGTATGATCTTTAGAAAACATTTGTTTGGAATCTAGTCCTGATATTCTTCGTTGTGACGCTCTGTTAAAACCGCTCGTCGTTTCTTCCACTTCGTCCGCACGTTGAACTTTGCCATCCTCAACAAGCTTTTGAAAACTAACCTGGAGTTACTCAACACACTTGCATGTTCGGTTGCATTTGTTTAAACGCTGAATCCTTCTCAGTTTCCTCATGCCATGAAGTGAACAGAATGAATATAAAATGAATTTCTACTCCCATAGGGCTTGGTTGCGTGATACTGAGTTTACATGTGGACATCTGATGAAACTGTGTGATAACTGGAATGCCGTATGACGTATAGTCGGTCAATTGGTCTCCCGCCAGAGCTTCAGCCTGAATGCACCATCACTCGTTCCATTTATGTGTGCAATTTATTCCTGTAGAGACCATTCAGGCAAAATTGAGCTTAATACCTTCTAAAAGCATTTGTCTGTTTGTCGGAAAAATAGTTACTGACGTAAAATAGTATAAGTAGATCTTAAAGAAGGCATTGCTCACAAATGGGACCGCCATATAAACCAATCGTTGAGTATATATAAATAATGCGCATGACACTCAAAGAGCTTTCACCAGGTATCAGGACTAGTTTAGCCACACTGACTCATTCAGGGGCGATGTTGTGATAACTAGTATTGTTAAAACGCTCATAGAAGCGATTTTTTTAGTCAGGATATGAGATTGTCTTTGTTCCAATGCACGGCGACACCATTTAATCCGGTTTCATTTTATTGAAATTGCACCTTACTTCTGCAACTATGCTTGATACAAGCTTTTATCAATCGAGATAACAACAACACATAAGTAATTACCCGCATCAATGAACAAATAATTGAGGCACCTTACAAACTCAACTAATCGACCGCCTTTATTTTCTGCTCGTGTATTGAGCTGTCAATTCGAGTACTGATCGTAACGTCACTCTTCGGTAAAGACAACCATGGTCGTATGTCTGGGTGCTTTCCTTAACATGTTCTCCAGCTGTATTATTGGGCATATACATCATTTTGTTGTTCAGTCGCGAAAGTTGCGTTTTTTTCGGGATATTAACAAAATTTGAAATGGATTTTTAATCAAACCCAGTCACGCATTTCTACATCGATTGCACATAATTTAATCGACAGTATAACGATAATCACGTGATAGCAGTTAGGCAACGTCGTTGAATGACAGCCATTGAAACGGCTGACTGATTAGACCCCAGAAGAGAAGAAACAATAACACATAAGGTTATATTTACATTGGATCTTCTTGTTATCAGGTCAACGCGTTAAGTGGATCGAGCGTACTGCACGAATAATTGCATCTTTGAATCACACAGGCTTGTCTTTCTTCTCCATCGTAGGTTTACCGTAATCCATCTTAGTTCAGGTTTTGCGGTCTCCTAATGCCTCCGCACAGGGCAAATTACATGGTTATCTTACAAGCAGCCAGCCAACAAATGTAATTATGCAACATGGCATCAAACGTCAGATCGCATCGTCATCATAAACAGCAATACATCAGTGGTTCACACTGATGCTTAACTGCCACACAACCAAGAAGAAAAGAAGAAAAAACAAACTCTGTATAGGAAGAGAGAAGAAAAAGGGGAAGGGGACCTAATCACTGAAAATAGATACGTCTACATTCAAACATGCAACATCAAGGCGCCTACACCTTACAAACAAACAACCAAGCTGTAAGTGAAAGTGAGGCGTCATCAGCAAGAGAGCTTCCTTACGGTTTTCACTGCCCTTCGTCATTAGATGCACTCACTTCACAGACAACTCGACCAAACAACGGCAACATTCACGTCACTGAGCTCGGTTAGCCGCCATTTCACTTAACGTCTCAAGCCACCGACTCTGTGAGTCGCGAGAGCTCCAGCCGGGAAGACGAACCGAATCTACAGTAGCCAACCCCTTCGTGAACGATTTCATTTGTCTACGCCAGGTCATCATCTGTTCACCTCGCACCTTGCGCCAATCGACCATAATGTCGGCAAACAATGTTCGGTGTGTCAGACGACCAGTTGGCATCCTTAGTACATGACCTAACCATCTAAGTCTGTACAAATGTACTGATTGAACAAAAGAACTCGTTCGATAATCAGTGCCAAACACCCGTTTCCTAACCTCCTCGTTTCTCACTCGTTGGTGCCACCCGATACGAGCGAAAATAGCTCGACTTGTCAAATCAGCAACAGCAGCATCTCTACATTTCTCTATATATGTTTGAATCCGTACTGAACAGTTACGCTCTAGAGATTTTGCGTTTTCAAGCTGACAAGTCCAACATATATAATTCGGAGAACAGAAACAACATATTTGCCGTGGGTCTCAAGAAAACAGTAGTATTATAGAGAACTGCGTTTTGACTGTTCACTCAGAATTGGACGAGGTACAGCCAACCGTAACAGCGGCAACATGAAAACGGTAGCCGGGCTAGACGTAGTTAGTTGTAACTTAAAAAAACAGTATATTTAAACTGGATTGCGTATTACCGTATAGTCGTTGGCCGTGAATATCACTCGCTTCCAGATTAAAGAACTTGATTCAGTAGAAGGTCACTACACCGGCACAGCATAATATAGCGAGATTGGCTTGTTGCATCCATGATCCACACTAGCTAGTAAATATTCTTCATGTGCTGTGGTCGATGACGTCCGTCGAAAATATGCAACTGTTCTCCCCAAAAGTTAACTGGTTAGACTAGCGTAGCAACTGGTGCTTCATTTAAGACACTGCTGCTGCCTGTCTAGAGTCACAATGGTCAGTCATTTTTGGTAAGCGCCCAAGCAATTTTGTCGATTGTTGTCCTCTTCCGTAGGACGTTTGGCAACTACCTCGTGCTGAATTTCGTTCTGATATCGTTGGGAAACTGACATATTGTAGGGGGTCAGTAATCTGCACCGTCGAAGTGTCAAACTGATACGTGATTATTCTCCGAACTGACTGTAATTCACTTATTCGGAAGTAGAATCACATCCCGGCTGTCCATGTATCTTAAGGAGCGTCAGAAATGTTGAGACCTGAAAAACTTTACTAGACTCTCCCTGGTTGGTCAGTGTATCTAATTCCCGTATTTCAGGAGGAAAGTAGTTGTAAAGGTACGTTTAACAGGCAGAGCTCTCGGGTTTACGGATTGGTAAAATGTTTTAGTAACTGATAATACTTTCCCTGCTCCATCAGACAACGAGCATCTCAGTGCTGCATACAGACGTCTAAGGTAAGCTGTATGAAGTCCGGTCTTCGTTCTCATTATACATGCAGTCAGTGATCAAAACTCAAAGTGCCCTCTTGCAGCTGAAGCACTACTGCACGGCCTGGATAATAAACCGCGTCGTCCAATTGCTTGTCAGGAGCACTCTGAGTCGAGTGGAGTAGACATTCAATAATGCCAAAACACTGAAGTAAAGTCCGTAGGAGTCCACATTCATCATCTGTCGTGATAAGTTACACTGGGGACACAAAGTCAAGTCGCTGGGTTAATCTTTGACTCAATGTGGTCAAACGTTGTAATCCTTGAACAGACCATCCGGACAACGGTATATTCTGTCCAGCAAGGAATGTCATTTCCTCAGTTTCCACGCGGCTTTAAGGAAATCACTTTGCATCACCATCCGGACTAGAGGTAACTCTGTCACAGCACATCATCCGGCTGGATCAGTAACCCCACTCAAACCTAAGAGAATGTAGAAAACGTTTCTCGTATTAGCGCTTGCCACCTTTTCTTGAGTGCTGATGGCCCTCTGTCGATGCTGCGGCCGACTTGCGCAAGGTGCGAGGTTGACAGATGATGGCCTGGCGTAGAGAAATGAAATCGTCCGCGAAGAGATTAGTCACTGTAGATCAGGTCCGTCGCCCGGGCACGGGACCGCGTGACTCACAGAGTCGGTGGCTTAAGACGTTAGGTAAGATGGGACCTAATCGGGTTCAGTGGCGTGAGTGTTGTCGTTGTTTGGCCGAGTTGTCTGGGAAGTTAGTTCATCTAGTGAGGCAGCGTAGAGAAAGCCGTCTGGAAGCTGTCTTGCTGCTGACGCCTTACTTTCATTTGCAGATCGGTTGTTTGTCTGCAAGGTGTAGGCGTCTTAAGGCCGGATGTTTGAATATGGACGCAACGAATTTTAGTAGTTAGGTGCTTTTCCCCTCCCCGTCTTTTTATATTCTCTCTTCTTGTATGGGTTTTCTTCTTCGTGGTTGTGTGGTGGTTAAGCATCATTGTGAATCACTGGTGTATTGCAGTCTATGATGATGATGATTGTCCCATATTGCTGTCAGATGTCTCAGTAACCCTTCTCGAGCCAGTGTAGTGAATTACCGAACCGGAGTTGCGAGTGTTCAGCCTTGAACTACTCGCACCTCCAGTGTGGTAATCCACTACAACAGGATTGGGATGCAAAATATAATAGCAGGCCTCTAGAGCGGCAAGTTCGCGATATCGGGACGAAGATTCATTCGAAAGATTCGATAGGCTGGGCGATAGACAGTACCATACTAATAAATTACTAGAGCAATTCACCACCACTGAATGATTACAGTAGCTGGCTTGGAGATCAAGTTATTTTGGTACCTCATATTCATTGATGACGTAGACGTGAACCATGAATGAATAGCTGCACGGCCTCTGATCCAGCCATACCACAACCAAGCCATTCTTCTGTGCCCGACTGTACAGCTTAGCCTGATTCACCAACCCGCAAAAGCAAATGACTGGGAAACCATCTTACTACAATACGGCCTGACGCATTTGTGATAAACAACGTGTGCTTTGATGGTGTAAGCGTCCCCAGTATCATGCGATCCACAACATACTACTTGGAACCCAATAAAACCGTGTCAATTGTAGAATCCCGTGTTCATTCGCCCTCCACTTGGGCCATAGAAAGCGGTTGAATCCCAGCAGGAAAAATTGGGGTAAATCGGGAACGATATTGCTGACACTCGCGATCGATCAGTTTGTCCTAATTCTTGAGCTTTTCCTGACCGGTCAGAAATCAATGTCCTGGGGGGAACGATCAATCTTCACAGACTTACTTATCAATACAAAAATTTGCGATTTTGTTGAAATAACAGATGCATTTTATCCGTTTAATCCGCAAATCAGCTCCGGCAAAAAGTTGAAACATTGCTTCCAGCTGCCGATCAGGATTATTTCTCGCCTCATTAAAGACGATTGTGTTATTCTGGTAGACAAATGCCCCCAGACAGTCTGATTAGAATCCGGTCAAAAGCAGTTAACCTTGCTCACTGGAGGAGCTCACATGGTATAGTAGTCGTCGTCAGAGACCCTGGATTGGAAATTCAAGGAATTTGCAACCATACACTGAGAAGATCGACTTTTGATATCGTCCGCCTCTGTTGTGGGTGTCACTTGTCTCTTCCTCTTGAGGTTTAACGTAATGTACTGATCATAACGAATTATGGGGATTTCGGCGTAACCTTTCAGTACTGTCACAATAGGAATGTTTCAAGTTGAACATCACCCACAATTGATCGCAGCTGTCACATCCCCATAGACTTTCCAGTCGGCCCCTTTCGAAAAGAAGCACTAGACTCGAGTTTCGCTCTCATTAGAGCTCGTCAGGTTTAATGAGATCGGAGATTTCGACCTGTCTAGGAAGTCCTAATCGCGGGGTTATCGATTGGAGTTAACAGACAGTAACTGTGTCTCCATTTCGAGACGATCGGGCAACCCGATCATGACTCACAAGCGAAAGTGGTTGAGCGTTCACATATGATAATTCGGTCGTGCCTAACGTGAGGTCAATGGCGCAGTGGTAAACACGGTTGCCTCAAGAACAGCATGTCCGTGGTTCAAGTCCCGGCAGTGGCGATGATATGCACTACTGACAAGCTCTAATGAGAGTGAAACTCGAGTCTAGTGCTTCTTTTCGAAAGGGGCCGACTGGAAAGTCTATGGGGATGTGACAGCTGCGATCAATTGTGGGTGATGTTCAACTTGAAATTAACCAAATCCCCGACTACTCATCAGTAAACAATAGGAATGGTTCATGCGGACGATTTCACGCGAACGATTGTGTCTGATTATTCCGTCCTATCGAGAGCGTCACGTTTTTGCGACCATGTGGCGATCTTGCTTTTCAAGGAGACAGGTCCACTTTCTCCATCCAAACTCGCTACATTCATCCCCATGTCATCTGTATTTCACATACAATGAATGATCAGCCGTAGGAATCTGGTCCACATTGTTGTGGGTTTTTTCACCTCAGTGGTTCTTAGTGTCACGGAAACGATACATGTTTCAGTTCATTCAATCCTAAAACTGCTGGACTCGTTTAAGGTACCAAGATGCAGTGGGCCGACATTGTTCTCTCACCATGTCGCACATGCAGTGATTTTATTGAGTCTCAAACTGTGACCAAGCAAATCACAAATCTCAAGCTTCGTCCAGTCCACATAGGCCTGAGGGATTACTGATTCCAGAACAGTCCTTGAAATAGTTAACCCGGTTTTTCCCGTATAAACGGTTAAATCATGTTGCGTGCTAGACTGAAATGTAAAGCGCTAATAAATGAAGTGTTGTCCACTGTACATCACCCGCAGTGAATAGACTGAACTGGACTCTGCGCAACAATGCGCAACTCTGCACATGGTGAAGTTGCGCTCGGCACCTTTAGGGATCTTCCTCATCTGACTGTTGTTCTGAATACGTGAGAAACGGCATTTTGGAACGGACACATATGGAAGCCTGAATCCACTGCGAAACAGACGCCAGTTTAAAGACACCATAACGAGGAGACACTTCAGAAGTACGGCGTTCGTCAGTTAATGCTTCGGCCTAGGTGGTAAGCTGAGCCTTTTACAGAGGGGGTTTCTGGAATAACAAGATGGTAGACCATTCCATGACAGCTGCCGTCAAATCGTCCTTCTGTTCATAAATCGTACTGCATTTATCAGAACTAAATTTCCGCTCATCAGTAACTTCCGTTGTGTGCTGGTCATTGATTGGGTTCTCAAGTATTCCCCTATTTTGGCACCGAACTTGCAGCACATAGCTTGTCCCTTTAGCAGTATGATAACACTTCGGCGGTCATGTATAAAAGTCTCAAACTTCAGTCGCTCTGTTGCTTGAAACTTTGCCGGCAAAACAGTTGTAGATTAGAAGTTTTGTAGATGTGCGTGGAGAGATTCTTGTGGGAACATAGGAAGTGTCAAGATTTTTTCTACCAAGAAGTTGGATTGTTTGTCCGTTTTTATGCATCTTCGAATTGTGTGCTACAGCCCGAAACATTCGATTCACTTCTCACCCTCTTTAATCTCACCTGTGCGGTGGTGGACAGCTCCAGCTGAAGAAAACTTAGTAGCAATTGTGCTTCGGATAATAATTAGAATTCCAGATATCGATCTGTGCTCGGATTGTGCACCTGGAGGTGAACAAGATTACGCCAACCGATAAGACGTCAATAAACAGATGAAACTCTTACCGTAATTGGTTATTGTTAAACAAATTGAACTATAAACTGCACTGTCTAGTTCTGGGGTTATTTTCTCAAGAAAGAGCGTGGTCCAGTAGATACTAATTACACTGTTACAACGCAAGTTAGCATGAATAGTCCACTATGTCCGTAATCCGTATTAATACTGGACACTGTTCCTGTGTCGTGTTCGGAACAGCAGTAGGGTTTGCCAAAACACCTTAGCAGGGCATATTCACCAGGAAGTTGTTTCGTCGTGGACCGTCTCCCGGTTGCATACGTGACAACAAGTACATAAGTGAAGACTCACCAGTGTGCTAATATGCGACATGAAATGGTGTTCGCAACGCAGTACAGCCGGTTCACTGAAGCTTATAGCTCTCAATACCCTAATCATAATCAGTGGTTGTTTATCACACGATTTCAGGGCAAAGTATACCATCCTTTTTTTAAGGTCGTCAGTACCATTTGCATGCTTAACGACCGTTCAGGTTAAGCTCCACTTTCTCACTATATATCTCTTATTTCAATTGGAATATCCACAAAACATGTGAGCCTACCCTTTTTAAACTAAAATGTATGCTTTTGTAGGTATGGAAAATTGAAATTCTAATCTTTCATTGATCAAACCACGGGCGACAACGCAATTTTTTTCACATTCTTTATCACCGAGGAACTTAATGTGGCGTTAGGTAACAGTTTTCAAACTTTGTGTTTGTCTCGTCTAGGTAGAGTTGGTGGCAACAATGTTAGCAACCAATGTTTCTTCCACTCAAAATGTAAATTAATCAAACATACCTTATATAGTGTTCAGTTTACATCCTTAAATGGTCAAGTGCCTCCATCACTTTACAAAAGTTAGAATGTTCTCCAAAATCCTACTGTTTCCCCACTTCCATTTTCCTTTAATGTCATCGCTATGTTAGAAACCAAGTTCTGCTGGATCACACCCATGGTATCATATATTCGACGTATATCATTTGGAGGCTTCCTCCTCCATCGTCTTGCTGAATGGTCTTTCCGAAGTGACTAAGCACAAGGCATGTTCGTAACTTTACCCGACAAGATGAATCTCTCGGGAGACTATTGGTGGCACGTTAAGACTCCCCAACTCGTCGAACGAACGGCTGTGGTATCAGTTTCGTTTATCTGAAAAGCAGAAACGGAGTGTTTCCTAACTAACTGACCTTTGTGCCTGTTGCCGCAACGAACACAGAAATAATTTCCATTTGCCTGTCTGACTAGAGCCACGAGGACCGTTAGTCTGACCCACGTTATCGATCTACCGGAGCAGACCGAACATGCCTTGATGTGTTTTTCGTGGTTAGCCTGACCGTAGAATATGGTTGTATTGTTCTAGAACCGACATGACTCTGATACCTTGTGTCTTGCTTGAGAGATCAGCATAGTATGTGCACAGTGTCTTACAGTTATGCCATGGCCAGTGTAAAAACCTGTGGCGTATTTCGAAAAGATTAACCGTTTTTCAGAACATTTTTATATGACATCAGTTATTTGGATATTTAGGGCAGGCACTTTATGATTGATTGTAACGAGATTGCTTTGAAAATTCATGGTGCCTCTAACATTATGTCCCGAGAGGGGGTGTTGTTTACAACTTGACAAGTGGCCACAAAAATTACTATTGATATGAGCCAAGAACAAGGATTGCGCAAAGATTGCTAATTTGGAATGTCAACACATAGGTTATATGCGTCAACACCAAAACAAAACAAAAACACTCATTTGCATATAACATTGATTCAGAGATATCAAGGCTGCTAATGCCAAATTCGTGTATGGAAAACATCATTTAATGCCATAATACACTCCTATGTTTCTTCATGTATTTGACCCCAGTTAATTCAATACCCTGCCTGACTACTGAATAGTAGTGGAAGTCGCATTGTGTGATCACTCGTCCTCACTACCTCATATTGTGCGTACTGACAAAAGCTTGGGTTAGTAAATGCGTTCCTAATTGTCTGTTCAAATTGTTGAAGCAGCCTATGTCACTCTAACAATTCATTGATGAGTATTCGTAAGCGACGGTTCAGTTCACTGAGTCTTAGGACATGTCCAGCAAGGCTGTGTACAGTCAAAAACCGCAGTTACCAAAGTTCATCAAACTGAATGATATTAGTCGTTACCTTGAAAGCGAAAGAAGATAACAGTGCGATGACGCTAATCTGGTGACAGCCGTTGCATCTCTGGTCGAAAGAACTGTATCAGCTGAATAGTCACGTGTTCACAGCAGCTGTCGTGACATGTGGACAGAATGCACACAGTTAACCCTGCACTGTTCTCACGTGCTTTTGCCCACATCGACTTTGACCAATTTGGTTAGACCAACAACCACCAGACCCTAACTTTGCTGCTACCACCAATCTCTGTCACGCGCACACAGCCGTTGTCCAGCTGCAGCTACACCCAACCATTCTGACACATAGACATACAACGTAGACAGTGGACTATGAGACAGGACTCAACACGATCTATTCTGCTGGACCAACAAGACAATGAGACCTGTTCATGCGGGTGAACACAACAAGCCTGGGTATCTTGTAAGCCAGAGAACAGACGCTGTACAACAAGGCTACATGAATCCAAAGTGAAATCACTACACTGACAAACAAAGGATCCCACCAAACACTCAACTAACGAACAATTACTGTCAATACTTCATCTCAAGTGGCGATGATATGCTATACTGACGAGCTCTAATCAGAACGAAACTCGAGTCTAGTGCTCCTGCTGTTCGAAAGAGGCCGACTGGACGCTCTATGGGAATGCAACAGCTGCGATCAATTGTGGATGATATTCAACTTGACATTAACCAAATACTCCACTACTCATCAGTAATACTTTGTCTATTGAACTGAATTTTATTTGTACAGTCTTTCACATTATCTAGACTTTCCTTGTACTACTGAAACTACTCACCATGTATTGTACTTATCAGCTTAGCGTCTAGCCTATATTGGCGGCAGATTGATTGGTTCACTAACCTTGAGTGTGCTAACATCCAATCCCTGTTACTGACTGCTAGAGGTAGGTTGTCTGTTCACGCTCACAAAACGTGTATGGAGCGAGGATATGTAAAATCATTTGACAGATTGCAAATAGGTGGCAGACAGATGTGCAAGAAATTTGTTGCTTACAGACTTTCACCAATGTGTACTACAGGGGTTGCTTTCAAGAGTTGTTTGAAACGCAATTGTGGTGAGTAGAGTAACGTTCATTCAGATGCTCTCTCTCTTCTAATTTGCTCATAACAAGGTTTGCCCGAAGCTCGTTTCAGTGTGTATTGGTTGCACTGTAGTATCTGATAATAAGTGATTGGTCTTACACGCCGGATGATCATGATCACGCTGATCTCTTCCATTATGGTTGCAATTGAATGAACGTTTCACGAACCAACCATGCAGTTGCCAGTTAAGCACAAAATCTCTAAAGACGAATGACAATTGACATTTGCTGACGGTAATTTGGAAGTAGCATGTTTTATAAAAATTCGCCATCGTAGAACCAAGAAAAGTATAGAATTCAGCAAAATTCTCACATTACTCGAAGTTGTTACCGCGTGAAATGTGCGAAACACCGGAGTCAATGTTGCGTTTCTACCACCCTCTCCGTAAAACAGTAAAAAACGACACGGAATTTACCGGATATCCCTCAAAACGCCTTAGTCTCAAGGAAATGATTGTTGCTGTTCAAAAGGGACAACAATTCAGCCATTTTATCCGCCGCACCTGCTCGTCACTAGGCAAGCCTGACTACTGTTTTCGGTGTGTGACATTCAACATTGTGATCGTTGACGGTTTGTAATCTATCGTTCACGTTATATATACCTCATCTTTTTTTGCCATGGAGCAGACGTTTTCAGTGGGTTATAATGTAGCTTTGTCCAGTCGCCATTTAGTTCGACTTGAGGGCAATCAACGGGATCGGGTGCGCTAATCATCGTGTTAAAGGTGACCCGTTTATTTACCTCAAGGTCGGTTATTCGTGTTCTGATATTGTGCTATTTTGCTTGACAATTTCAGAACATATTTGTGGCATTTACGACAGAAACACTCTTAGACAACCGCTGCATGGACGGATCCTTGGACGAAATTCATCTTTTAGGCACATTCCCATATAAGGTCTGCGGTAGATTATCGTTGAAAGTTTCCCATGGGTCAAATAGAGTTTGCGAGTTAAATCTGTCAGGTAGAATTGTCCCATCATGTCTTACGTACACCTTAGTTATTTTAGTGCTCATCGTGACGTTTATTTGAGTACTCGAATGCCTCTATGAAGAAGCATCGATATGATAGAACAACAATAACTTATGACTTGCCTAATCCACAAACTGGGTTGTACAATGACAGCCGATGGGATCATGTCTGCCCAAACGTCTACACTTGTCAGATGGATCGGTCGTTTATGTCACCGCCACTCATCCAAATGTCAGATATTCTAGTTCTGCTCGCTGCAGCCTGAAAGAGGATGACTCCAGCCCTGGCTCTATTGTTTCTCCACAGGCAGTTCGCAAAAAAGTATTTTTCCCCGTTTACCGTGCAGCTCTAAAGAGAAACCTTCACATTGGACAATTAAAGTATCTTAAATTGATCGCTCTAGAGTTATGGTTACAAGTGCTTGACAGAAACGGCATGCTGACACGCATCACACGTTCTAACAGGTGAGCCACCAAGTCAAGCTGGGAGCTGAGAACGTTTACACTTAAACTCATTTACCCACCCAACCCAGCTTGTCCTATGAAACCTATCAAATTCTCCCGGAGATGAATCGTCCAAGCAGGATATCTCAGTCACTTCAAGTTGAAGTTTGCTGTTAGGAAGCTCATCTTCTAACGAGAGAGCCAGGACGCATCACGCCACATCCATCGGTTCGCCCAGCTCGGATGGTATGGTCGTAGGTGGTGGTATGGTTCCACTCAGCCAATCAGATTGCAGGTGTACGATCGACCACCTGTACGCTATCTCGACTGTTTGCTCGCGTTGCTTTCTGATGCCCCCTGCAACGTGATTTATTCGGACGCCGTGACTGCCATATATGACTGTTTCACTTGATTCGCTCTGTGTCTGTCTATCATCTATGGTAATCGCTTTGTCCTGTAAATCTAGAGCCTCTGTGGCCAAATTTTGATACGTTCTTCCAATAATCGATGTTGCCGCGTCTCCTCTCATTTTTCAGTTTTTGGTCAAACGACTGAGTGCGTTACCAAGGCGACGATTCAATACCTGCCGACACCAATACTGAACACAAGTGGCACATCAGAGCCGATAGTTCAGACGTCCAATTGTGAACATAAATGGGCTTCGGCTAGAATCGATTCAGCTACAGAAATAGCTTACCAGAAGGCGGTAAACTCTCTACTAGGTTATTTACGAAACGGTACTGGGACCTGTCCCCATTGTTGACTTTTCTTTGAACTATCAAACTTGCCACACTGTTAATCAATAATACAGTTTCGATGGTCACTAGTCTTGTTGGTGAACTCTAGTGTGAACTACTTGAAACATCTCGCTCGGGTAGTCCACCTCCTGGAGCATTTGGCGGATTCCATATGACGCACTGGATTGGGTGGTTAACTGAGTTCAAACGTGATGGTTTGGAGCTTCCGGCCTGGCTTCGTGGCTCGCCTGTTGGACAGTGCGGGCACGCTGTTTCTGCCGCTGGCTCGAATCCAACCGAAGCCCAGATATTTATTAGTGAGTATCTTCTGGATATCCGTTGTTGTGTCATTACTTTTAGATGTATTCTGTAGGTAATCGTATTATTTGTTCCAGGAGTGCATAATCTCACAAAACGAAGACAAAGCACATGAATGAATCGGAGTGCAATCACTACTGTGGCACATTCAAAAAGACGTGTCCTGCGGCCATCAACTACTGCGTCCCATCGAACTCCTGTCACACGAACACATCACGATGCACAGCTTATGATTACACGCATTAACAGTCATGCACGGTTGGCGGCATCCGAAACGGATTAGCCTGTCACAGTGACCGAAGCCAAAGGACGCCTGCGCTATAAACCATCACCGTAAGTGGCTTGCGCTGCACCACTTGCAGTTCCACTCACACACCACGTATCCGGTGTAAACCCGAAGGAATAAGACCAGTAGGTGTGTGAGTGAGGCCTTTGTGTCCAGCTGGCCAATGCTGGTTAGCCAATTGAATGGCTAGCACGAAAAGGAAACCCTTATCTCTCGGAAAATAAACAGTGAGAGAGACTGCAATGACAAGATCTGTACTAGGAAGAAAGATATGTAAACTGTAATACAAGAAGCATTTAAGTATACGAATGCATGCTATTGCATTCAAGAGAGGACAAAGTTGAAAAACAAAACTCAAAGTTGAACTACGAAAAGATCAGACAGACGATTCATCATTCAATACACCAGCAAAGCCCAAGAAAAGAGTAGGTAGAAGATCACAGACACCCCAGTATCTGAAAAGAAGAGCGGATTAGTTTCCAAACGACCATGGTCTTGGTCGTTGCAATCATTAACAAAAACAGAACGGATATGCCGGTATGACCATGCACACACACACAAACACACGCAGGATCGATAGCATGGAACTCGCTGTACATGTCCGAGTGTTTGCTGCTTATCAAATTTGGATACCCAGGTAAGATCAGTAATGTAGTAAAATTTTGCACGAGGGCACGAGGGTCAAGATGTAACCGTGTAAATCGATCTCTGCTGAGTTTAACATCACAAGCTTGAAGCCCGTTCAACACGTATTTGACCAGTGGCCATTCAAGACTCCGAGAACAGTACTCAAATAGAATACATGGATGGTTGTCTGCTGAACATTCGATGCTTCGGTGTTCCAAACCTGTCACGTGGTTCGACCCGTTGGACATAACTGTCCGCATTTGACAGTGCACTATTTGTGCATGGTGAAGTAGAACCGCAGAAAATGACTACAGTTTTTACAACAGTAGAAGTGATGTTTGATCTAAAGATCCATACAGGTGAGACGGCGTCGTTCCTTTCAGCCTTCTCCGTGTAATGGCTAAGCACACGGTTGCACGCGTTTGGAATAATATGCTGAGTTGACGGCGAAATAAGTGGCGCTCGATAGAACTCGAATTTTTTCCCCTGACATGGACAAAACGGAAGTCTTGAACCCGAAAGACGACTGAAAAAATCATTTTGTTTCGTTCGAAAACGTGTGCTTAAAGAGGAACAATACAAACTATACATATACGGCCCGTGATAGTCTACAAATATCCTCGAACCAGAGGACTGAAGGTGATTCACTAAAAATAACAGTTACTGTCACTAAGCTACCAATGAGCGAAGCAGAATAAAAGTCAAACAGATAAAAATGACCGAGGGCTACCATTGGACTGTTATGTAAATTTTGTCTATTCTCGTCTGGCAAAATCGTTTTCTCCATGATTGAATCGCTTTTAGATGGCAAAGAGGAATTCCTCTGACATACGCATGCTGATATCGGCATCAGCGGAGACGCTGTGGATAGTTGTACTGAGTCTTGTCACTTGGATTATAATTTATCAGCAGATCTGTCCATGAACTGCGAATCGTGGGCTCGTGTGCTGAAGGTCAGCGCGGCTTTCGGAAGTAATGAAAGACGCGATTGGAAGAATCGCAGCCTGACAATAGAAACCAACCGTTTGCCTATCACTTAATGGTGTTTTTCACGACGGCGCACGTTAGTGAAAATGTGATATTATACCATTGGAATTTGCGATAACTGAGCTGCTTTCACCGTCAAGTCTAAGATGCACCTTGTTAAGTAGGTGGTTATACGCTGTTTTAAACACAACCAATTGGCCGGAGTGACACGGACAAGATTGAACCAAGTTGATACCCAATCAGCCGCATCAGCTGGAATGCGTTCGTCGAAAGATGGACAAGCAGATTCCGAAACAGCTCCAACATAGATAGTTCACAGTACATAAGTGAAATCCTGACAGCCGAAAACTACGATATCAAAACGTTATCCAAATCAGCCTCTCAGGTTGTACTGTTAATCTTAGATCGCGGGAGGATGTCACCATGAACTGGGGCCGTCGAGATCGGGATGGAAGTCCAAAAGTTCAGTGAGCGGAATTCACCTGGATGTGAGTTCAAGCGTACAGTGCACAAAGGGACCATGGGCGCCGAGTCATGATAACGTAACTGTATATTGGTGCGACGAATGCGGCCGCGACTAAGCCAGCCGTCTACAATTAGTAAGTCACTAACGTACTCATAGCACACGGCCGAAGCAGAATTGTTATTTACTTCAGTTGCAACCAGGCTAACTCGATTATTTGCTTATATCTTTGTTTTAATTCACAGTTCGGTAAATCGCTCGTTTTCTTTCTCAAAAACATGGATCGCAGTATCCTGTTGTATTGTGTGATGAAAGTTTTGTTTAGTTTTCCATCCAAATTTCAACTTGTGCCTTTTTTCTATCCTACATAACATGCACTAATGTACACTCTGATGTACCAAAAACCACCTCGCTTCATATTTTTCATATTTATCTTTGTAGTTTAAAATTTACCATTACAATGTCACTATTTTATTGTTCCCAAGAGATGAGGATTTCATTCGCATACTGACCTAGGGTCAATCTAACCTGAATTGACTACAAAAGTATCCACTCACGTGCCCTCCGATTATCCTGCTTTCGCAGCACACTGCTTATGGGATATGGAGGTGGAACCACAAGGTTGCGGCGCAATCCAGTTGTGGTAACCTTTGTACACAGTCGTTTTTGTCTGTGGTCACTGTGACAGACTAATCCGGAAACGGACGCTTCCAACCGTCTATGTGTGGATTCACCAGTAGTCTCATAATGGTAGCATCACTGCGGGCAAGTCTCTAGTATCTATTTAAACTCAGTGACGATTGTCCAATTCTGGGATCGACCGAGTACACACTGTGTTCGTCACATAATTTTGAAAGGCTTTATGTCCGTCACTAACTGCTTCGTGCACATAAAAGTAAACTAGGTCTAGTAAATTACCAGAGCTCCAGAAACTTCCAAGAGTGGTGCGTTTTGATCTCAAGCTGAGGTAAACTCTGCTACGTAGACCATACATTTGATTGTTCTATGAAGGTGGTTGTGAGATTCGGCCATGAACCCACACGGATGTATGATCCTGATGGCCATGCGCCATTCAGGTCTGCTTATGTAAATTTTTTGCAATTATAAGGGAATCTGTAAACATTGTGTGATTTTCCGCCATTTGGTTTATCTCTTTGACCAGAGACAACCATGTGTTCGGCTAAAAACTCTCCAGCCTTCATCATTGTATGGTAACTTCAGTGAGGAGGCACCTCACTCGGTTCATTGCATCAGGGTATTAAAAAAATTGGAGAAAAATTCAACGAAAACAATATTTTGACTGCTTCATCCATCATCTTGGTACTGGCCTACGTTTTGGCAACACTTTTTATGGAATGTTGCTGGCATCCTTTCGTTCCTGGAGTCGTTGTGCAGACTGTCTGAGTTATTGTAACATTCAACTATACAGATTGGACACGATGTACCAACCAATGTTCTCATCTCAGCGCACTTATGCCTCAAGACGTCTAAATTATTGATATATACATATTTACCAGACAGTGCCTTTTTAAACTACATCTGGCTTGAGGATCGCGTTGGCAGATTTCGACAAATCTTAAATTGACAGATATTCCCTTGGACACACTTGTGATAGGTAACGAACGAGTTCCCATGTTAGGCTGCTGAGAAAAACTGGTTAACAAGTTGCGAGACAGTCGTATATTTTTCAAATTGGGTAGAATTTCAGGTCCACTTCAACTCTCCAGTTCTAAGGCATACATTCTCAGAAGGAGGTTTGTAAACGTAAGTTTGTTTCGGTTGATTTACTTCCAAAGGAAACACCTAATGGTGTTTTCCTTTGTTAAGGCTTATCAGAAGTAAACCTAGATACCCGTCTTTGTAATGGGGAAGCCAGCGTGTTCAGCACTACTGTGCTGACAACACATTAGACAAGAACAAGTAACCACATCAGAATATCCCACCGCAATCTCCTGTGAATAGTGCACGTGCAGCGTAACCATCGCAAAAGGATAAACATCGCATAATTTAAAAAAGTGTACAGGCCCGAATAGGTCAAACTTGCACTATGACAATTAGCATCGTGTAGCTGACATCAATCATACATAACCCTCGCTCTTAATTCGTATGTGTAAATTTTTCTGAAGATTGATTGCTCTTCTGTTGATCGTTTGTTGCCTTAGTATAAACATCCCAAAGGAATTGTTCAACTTAATACGATGTCTGGAACATTATGCAAGCCTGGTTAACAACAAAATCACTAAGACTTTTCTCTGAGAAGGTCATTGTTTTTGTCCCCTTACTGAGTATTGATTATTTGGTTTCACCCATAACTTAAATTACTGTGCTGACATCGTGGTGCATACTTCTGAAAGGACCTACCTTATTTTCTTGTTTCATCTGTTATCATGCTTTCGACTGCATTGACCAGAGGCAATTATGACTCCACAATTTTGAAAACCAGTCGGCCAAAGTATATCAAGGAATTAACATTGGATGACAAGACAGTAACCATAAAATGTCTTCAATGGCCATACCAGGCCACTCCAGCTGGCAAACGTATTATCGCCTAGCAATTTTGGTCGAACAGTTCTGAGAATGAACACTACAATGTGTTCTTGTGGCTCGAACACTTGCGGTGCGACCATGAGGGTTCAACTAATCCCATAACAGTTCACACATCAAATGAATCAGTATCACTTTGGAGTGTCCATATTGGAATGTTTACTCTAGAGCTTCACAAGCGCGTTATTCCGTTTGACTCTCCAAAATCAGACAAGCAATTACCAATCTGTCTTCCGTCTATTTTCGTGTTTGTCGATCAGAATGTTGACATTGATGGAAATGAGCTGAATCAGACAGGGCAGTGGTGGTCATAAACAGTTCTGAATGGTTAATGGTAACTTGGTTCATGATGACGTGATCAAGATAATTCGACCTCACTTGTTTCATTTGACTTGGTGGAAACCAGTGAACTGATAGAATGAACATTATGGTGTGTTGGCCAGAAGCTCTACTAATGATCAACATGCTCACCTCGAAATTTCCACAAACGTAATTTCTGCTTCAATGTCCTGAAATGGGGTCATGAATCATCAGTCAACTAGCAACTCTTCGATAGACTGGCAACCGTTTTCGTCTTTGTCAATTAGCACACCAAACGTGATAGTCTGATGTTGAGTCAAGCACCCTAAAGAAGGCTATAAGCGAAGCTGAGTGAAAAATGATGAATGGACGCATCATCTGTTTCCAACACAGCTTATGTAAGCGGCGAAAGCAGTGGTGATCGACTGAAACGCCTTCAACCGTACTGGGTGGAAGGATATTCGGCACAGGCGTGCGTAAAAGTGTACACCTAGTCACAGTGAGAAAATTGCCTGATTGTGTTTAAACAGCTGGACAGTGTGGGTTGAGAGCAGCAAACTAT
The DNA here is from genome assembly GCA_014338405.1 of Paragonimus skrjabini miyazakii. NCBI lineage: Eukaryota > Metazoa > Platyhelminthes > Trematoda > Plagiorchiida > Troglotrematidae > Paragonimus > Paragonimus skrjabini miyazakii. Next base: position 50,468 of record JTDE01003454.1, read on the forward strand.
CCTGACTAGTACTAACAGGCAAACCGGTCGTTCGTCTCCGGTTACTCGCAAGGCTCGTCAAACCAACATTAGGGCAACGTGGAGACACTGAGGGAGAGCGTTCTTCCGAAGTAGAGGTTCCAACAATGGTCCTGTAAAAGAAAACAACACAAACAAGCATGAGCCAAAGACCTAATAAGCCATGCACACGACTTCCACAAATGAAAACTAAATCGGCGCCAACAACACGGCGGCACACTGCGTTATGCAGTTCATGACCAACAGTGCACCCTACGCTAAATAACCCGGTCGATCTAATGATAAGCACCGCCATGTTAAGCTGAACGTTCTGAACAGTGTCGAGAGCTGAACACAGCTCCCATTTGGTCGTTTTTTCTGCATTCAAATTTCAATCGGTTCATTTCAATAGCAAACACTAACCTCGAATTCTGCTCATGTATAGTTGAGCACATGCGCCATCGGATGGGGGCTTCAACTCTGGCTGTACATCCTTAGCTACCACTGTTGTGAGCCAAGAACACGGATGGCGCAAGGGTTATTTATTCAGGAAAGCAACACATGAGTTAAGCGTTTCAATATGACAACACAAAAACACTCATCTGCGTACGGTACTAGGTCCAGACGGTCACTGTTGCCAAAGACGTCAATGCCCAGTTCCTTTACGTACTAAGAACCATTTCATGGGATGCTGCACTCTTGCACTTCTTTTATTCTTCCTGCAGCTACTTCAGTGTTAAAATCTATGCTCTGGTCCCACTACTGAATAGCAGTGATATGAGTAGTATAGTACGATTGCTCCTCCTCACTACATTACCGCATGCACGCCACTGTGAAAAAGTGCAGTAAATTTATTCCGTTTCTCCTTTTCTAATAATTCTATCAATTATGTTTGACACCACATCACACTCGCTTTTTATTGGTTTGAAACAACTGCGCTTCTTGCGTAACTGTACTGCTGTTTCGAGTTGAAAATCATCCACAATTGATCGCAGCTGTCGCATTCTCATAGACTGTCCAGTCGGCCCCTTTCGAACAGCAGGAGCACTAGACTCGAATTTCGCTCTTATTAGAGCCCGTCAGTAGTGCATATGCTCGCCACTGCTGGGACTAGAACCACGGCCATGCTGTTCACAAGGCAACCGTATTTGCCACGGCGCTATTGGCCTCACATTAGGCACGACCGAATTATCATTTGTGAACGCACAACCACATCCGCTTGTGAGTAATGATCAGGGTGCCCGATAGTCTCGATAAGAGACACTGTTAGTGTCTGTAAACTCCATACGATAACACCGCGATTAAGACATCCTAGACAAGTAGAAATCTTCGATCTTATTAAACCTGATGTTCAACTTGAAATTAACCAACTCCTCGACTACCCATCAATAATATAATCTTAGTAAGTTGGAATACCCCGTAGGTTGGCAGAAGTGGTATTTATAACATCTTACATAATAACAAGCGATGTATTCAGACTAAATGGCAGAAAATTGTGATTTTGAAGGAAACAGTAATGGTTGTCATGTCACTGAGGACCTTATCAAGTGATACCTGTGGCAAACAGTCTTTCAAATTGTCGCATGCTGAGCTACCCAATCGAAAGAAAATCAGAACGTAAGTTTGGGTGGCACTAAGCAATCTCAACTTATTGCGAATACGACACCTTTTCTAAAGGAAAACCAGTATTTAAAATTGTTATTAAACGACAAGCGTTCTAGCGTTTTGATTGGCCAGATCGTTGCTGCGGTTTTGCAAGACCTCGCGTCTAGCAACCCGAATGTTTGAAACAGATACACACTCCACTGCAGCTGATCACCGTTTATGCTTGGTTAGCACCGATTTGACCATAATTCCATCTGTAGCAACTTGTGCGTGAACACTGGTTGGTTGAACTTTCTCCAATCAAGAACCCGTTTCAGTCCAATTTCAGTGCAAAAATCAGGCTTGGAAAAATATTTTCAACCATGAAAATGATACAGTGCTTTCTGGTGTAGCAGTGAAACATCTCTCCAAACAAAATTTGTTGAGCTTGATTCGGTAATCGTCACAGATTCAAACCGTTTTACCATCACGTTTAAGCCCACATTGCAGCCCAAGTCAAAGAATGCAGAGACGTTAACATGTTTTTTTCATAGGCTCGTCAATTGCTTTCACGACGGATTCAAGTAAACCAAAAGAACTGATTCGTCGCTTCTTAAAATTGGGGTTGCTTTTGAGTTCCAGCAAAAATAGTTTAACACGCACATTACCAGATGTTTGAGAGCATTGAAGAAACAAGTGGTGCATTTTTGATTTATGTATATCCGAAAACAATGAAACAGAATTGTTCAAAATTTTCTAACTTTTTAAACCAACAGTCGATCGTCCACGATCGATAAAGAGAAATCGGCAATCGTTAACGTTGGACTGAGAATCAGAAATTATGGCTTGATAAAATCAAATACTCTTTAAAGCCTATCCAGTGACACCTCTGACAGAAGCTTCCGAAGGTTCTATAATTACCGCTTTCAAGTGCTTTATGAAGTCTAGAGCGACAAATGATTCAATATTATCGGTGTTCACAATGAATGGATGTTCAATGGAATTATTAACCAGACAAGTTTATACCGTATGACTGGTAAAATCAACACAATTAACAGTAACAGTAATAGAATGAGAATCGGAACCCAACTCTCTATCGTCACAATTGGATTGTGCAAAAGAAGACTGAATTGTGACAAGCGGATTGAATATGGTCAATTGTACTGCGTTTGTGACACAGCCTTTCCAAATCGACACGTTAAACAAGAATGTTTGCCACCATATGACTTACAGCTGTTCCATCGCTGGAAAGCATTTGAATTAAGTGCCTGTTGATTACTGCAGATTGCATTTCTAATGTGTACCTTTTCGGACCTCCACCTTAGTTGATCTTCTAGCCTCCTCATATTATTCTAGTGTAACCGGTTAATCTTTCGCAACAGTTGTGACACCCTGATATTGTTCTAGCTGACCTGAAAGTAGAATTCGGAAGTGACAATAGTTTTGTTGCACATCGCACATATCTATACCAGCAATTAATTGGTCACGAATTTCAGCTTGTAATTGATCTTCAAAATTACACCAAGTTGCTTGAGTCTGAATTCCGAGGATGAAATGTTTAATATTCTAGTGTTCTTTCATCACGAGCTTAAGAAATTTAGCTCGTTCAACTGCTTCGGAATTTACAAGCTGTACGTGCCACAGCGACAGTTTCTTCAAGAATTCGTAAGAAATAGAAACAGGTGAGTCAGGGACTGAAAATTTTCTTCATCAAGCTCCACGTATTTCTATCGATTACGGTGAAGAAGCGAGCAACTCAGCTATTTACTAATGAGGCACCATATTTCGAAGCATTCTAGATAGTCCTCGAGTGTACTGGATGAAATATTGTAGCGAAAAGGCGTCCAATAAAGCACAATCTTTATTGTCCAACTCGCTAGTTACCATGCCACACGAGCGCTCGCGATTTTGAATCACAATTCCAGTCCACAACACCCCCCTGGTTTCCGCTCGCACGTCGTGTGCACTTCTACCCGGTTTAGGTGTGTGACCATCGTTGTCTCCGCGAATTGGCTCATATTAAGTGGAC
>JTDE01003454.1:59820-71262 GCA_014338405.1 Paragonimus skrjabini miyazakii
GGCTGTCGTAATCAATCGACTGAAGCCAGCCCTGTGGGTTCAGAAACAATTGTTCTTGAATTTGACCCTACCCTGGACTTAGTGACCTCTTCTAATCCATCAATCAACTATCCATCCTACCCACCCCTAACTGTTCGATATAAAACACCGTTTCATGTTATTGTAAATTTGGTACTGATGAGTCAATACGAAATGCTTGCATCTACCAGTTTTCGTGTTCTGCCTGTTTTGTTCAAACTTCTGAAGGGAATGAACTGTTTTAAATTTGTAGAGAACTATTTTTTTCCTGAACGTGCTTTGTGGTATGCAGCATCTGACAAATCTAAATCCGCTTATTCTTCTGGCGTTTGGCTTTTGTCAAGCAAAACACTTAGAATTTTGTGTACCGTATATTGTTGTAGCAGGCGTCCGTATGAAAAAAGTTACTTGAATTATCCACAGCCACTTGTTTCAAATGAGTTTAAGAAACCTACGGTTTGTGAAACCGGCAAACCTGTAAAAACCATATATGAAGATTTTGTGGATAGCATCCCTAAAAGCTCACCGCTATTGGTTGATAGAGTTGTAACTACTTCGTGCGTCTCTTCTCAGAGCATTAAAGACTCAAGTCTTGTCGACTTTAAAAGTTTTAGTATTAAACTTGATGGTCTCTCCACTTCAACTCTAGGTCAGTAGTTGTACTATTGCTTCTCAAGGACACAAATGTACGTCCTTTCATATTGCAAGTGGGTTTGACAGTATTCATACTGTTAACTGTGGTTTTCGGTCATCTGAAAAGTAGACCTCACAAATCAACTCCTGGCTGGCAGATAACCCTTGGTCTCTTTGTCCCATCGAATAGGTATCGGTGTTGTGAGCTAAGATTGCGGTTGGCTTGAGGATCGTTTATTCGGAAAATCAACACATTGGGATATATGCTTCAACACATCAACAAACAAAAACACATTTGAATGTGAGACTGATTCAGGGACGCCACATTTGTCAGTGCCAGTTTCTTGTACAGAAATCCACTTCATCTCAGAGTGCACCGCAACATTTTGTTTTATATTTATCTCCGCTCTTTTCATTATCCAAATACGTGCCTCAACCTCACTACTGAATAATAGTGTGAGTAGCATTGTGCGCAGATTGATAACTAAATTGATTTATTACCTGATTTACGACCTTTCCTCAAGGTACCAGTGTACTGTAATTTGACATATCTCCCCGCCAAGACTGTGCGCTGGCTTACTTTAACTTATCCAGTCTATTTACTACTACTGCAGTGAAGATGAGCGATCGTAGTATACTACTCATACTACTTCTATTCAGTAGTAGGACCAGAGCATATATTTCGGCATCATACAAGCCGCAGGAAAAATACAAGCAGGAAAATCAGAGTGCAGTATCGCCCATAATGGACCCTGCTACTTAAAGGAACTGAGCATTGACGTCTGCGGCAGCCAAGACGGTCTGGTGCCGAATACCGCGTGCAAATGAGTGGTTTTGTTTCAGGTCTTGTTTAAATGTTTAACCCATGTGTTAACCCTGTGCCATCCGCGTTTTTGGATCACAACACTATTATTCAAACCGCTGTCAGTGGTCAGCACATAACGTTTGCTAGCGAACGTCGATCACAGTTATGGTTCGTACTCAGTCTTTGTCCGCAACCCCGGTAGAAATGAATCAGAAAGTTGGGTTGAGTAAAGTAATCAGCCGCAGAAGTATGCGGCTGATTCAAATTAAAAAAAAAAACAGAAAGATAATCAATTCTAGTCTACTCTAGGATCAACCGCAATAATCAGTGACTAAACAGAACAGACATTTAGGAACACGAATAACTCACTGAAGTGCAATTGGTGAAGAACCGAATGGCATTTCGGAAAGGCGGCCTAGTTTATTTCAAACAAATAAGTCTGAGAACACCTCAGACAACACTAATCAAGCAAACGGCTAAATAAGATGCTGTTTAGGAAGGCATACCATTCGCGGTGTGCAGATCATTGCACAGTCGACTGTAGTGGCACCGAGTTTGGGTTGACATCTCTAGTAATAGGCGGATAGGTAAACGTGTGTGCAAAACATGCATACGGAAATATAGATTATCGCAGATGGCTTTAGAAAAACTGTATTTCCTTGGGTCTCTATAAAAAGACCGAGAAGTTGAAGGTGGCCGTTGACTGTAATTGGCTGAATAATAGCAAATCACTGGAAGACTCCACATCAAATAGGGTTTACATAAGGAGGGTGGTTGTCGTTTTAATAACACTTTTACGAGTAAAGCTGCATAGCGTTTGTCATTTTTCCATTTTTGCCTACTGAGTCTCCTCAATTAATTGCTGATTTCTCAAACTGCAATGACATTTAATTTGCATTCGAACTCACGTATAATAATAATGTTCAGTAGTATTTATCGTTAACATGATAAACTTATGTTCTTCAGTTGATATGTTGACATGACTGATTGATTTGAGTCGGTATCGCAAGACAGTTCATCTCGCCCGAACTGTTTGGCGCTGTGATGAACAAAGACACTCACTGAACAGTCATATATATATATATATATATATATATCATCCGAGATATAGTGATTATTTGTGGATGACATTTGCAGACACAAACTTAAGTTGGTTGAAAGTCTACTTGTAAAATCTAACCGGTTTCGATTCTATAATAAAACTGATTATGAAACCGAAGTAGAACAATTACCAAGCACCATTATCAAATATATCAGGCAGAGCACTGTTTGAGGCGCACCTTACCCTCACATACCGATACAACGCTTCGAGTTCTTCCTAGTCCGTTAAGGACGCAGTTGCAGATGAGGGTTTATCCCCTAAGTGAGTTGCTGCTGTTAAACCAAACGGTGTCGGTAAACCAGTAGCCAAATAAACAGGAGAGGAATTTACGTTTTGTTGAAAATCATATAACAATTAGTAAGTCTTACTTTCTGTGTGGGAGGTATGATATGAAAATGTTTATCCCTAACTGTTATGAATTGGCTAACGGTGTATCATACGACCAAAAGAGCATGCAGAGGTTGTATTACAATGTGGATTACGCAACACGTCGCAACTGATATACAATTGTTTTCCATGATCGGTTGAATGTTTGCTGGTCTGTGATTTTCTTGTACAACGTTGACGTAACAATTTGAAAAGTGAGCGGCACAATCGTATAAAAACCACCAACTCATATTCAGTCAATACGCGCTTACCAGTTTTGATTACACAACAACTCCCCTCTTTACTGAACACTGTCCCCGGTGCTTCATTTTTACATCGCTCGTTGCAAACCTCGACCTCCGGTCTGATTTCGGGGACGTCCAGTGGTGGTTCACAATCTGTCGTCTGCGTGTATGGCTTTAGTAAACTACTGTCGTCTGTCTGTCACCTCCTGTCAGTTCTCTAATTTGACGGGTTACTTACGAGAGCATTCGTTTGACAATATTTGACTTTTCCCATTGTTCGTGCAACCCCACTGAGACTACCTGGTTCGCAAATGTGTTGTACAGTCACACCTTTTTGCCGGGTTCCAGAGGGATCCAAATGTCTTCTTATTGCGATAGTGTTTCTGGTACGTGTCAGGTGTTTCCAGAAGTGCTGGGTCACTTAATGGACCTGTCGAAGTGTATCTAGCAGATTGCTCACGTACTCTGTAACCGAAGGTTGCACTTGTAGAACAACTGGCAACCGAACATCTGAGGGTAATCTTACTTCTCTACCAGTCCCCAAAAAATATGAAGTTCGATGAACCAACGCATGAGGCACGCTGTGATATGCTAACAGACACTTCTGTATGACCGAGTCCCATCCTGAAATATTCTCAAGAAGACTCTTGAGAGATCGATTCGTTCTGTCTACTCGTTCGTTAGCTTGAAGAGGGAAATCTGGAGTTCGTCTTATATCTAATCCTAGTAGCTTACAAACCTCACGAACCAAAGAGCTTTCAAAACGTGATCTAAATGGAGTTGACCATGAGCTCCCCAGAGGCACACCTAATTGTCGACGGTGCCTATTGGTACTGTCGTTGTAACGAGCTTTGCACTGTTTGGTTAAGTAATTTACCCGGACCAAGATATACGGATTGTTTCGAGGGTTGTCAGGATAGGATTCCATAAATTCAGGGTATCCAGCATACTATCCAGCATACTACGTAAGGGTGCTCGACATCCCACACGGTGTTTCTTGAAAGTATTGTATTTTTCGCACGATTGGCAGAACAAAATGACATTTCCGTGCCGATGCAGCCATTAAATTCACCGTCGAGCGTTCGCCTCGGCTTTTGTTTATCTTCGCGTAGCCGAAATTCTGATGTAGGTTTGTTAAGACTTCGCGCACCACAGATGAAAGAATCATAGTCCTTTTCTTGTAAGCAGGCCTATACTACAACTCTGATGACAACAGGTGCCGCCTTTTGTGGTCTGTTTTTTCGCACGTAAATGATTCAGTCATAAGGAATGATTCACAAAGGTGCACTTTTTGTTTTATGTTAGATCAAGCTCTTCTTTTCCTGATTACAGTCGTTTAGTATGAAACTAGATCGTGTATCATCACGTGAGGCATGTCTGGTATCAACTACGTGACGATGTGGTAACGACTACCGAACCAACGTGGTTACGAAATATGAAGACCCTGATTGCTTCATTGAGCAAAATGGGTAGGTGTTGCCTGCCTGACTGGAGTCCTCACGATCACTCAAACCGCTGGTTAGAGACGCTTTCCGAGATGGCGATGTGTCGCAGTCAATGGCGTACTTGTATCCATACCATTTCTAGTTCTTCCACTTAGTCTTCTTTCATTAATTTTCAGACTACTTAGTAACGTTTTCTTCTAGGATATTCCACGTTACTGCTAAGGTGAGCGACAGCCCGAGCCACAGTAGCTTTTGGTCATGGCTCATGGCTGCTATGATGATGATGAACGACTACCGACTTGGTTAGTGATTTAATTACCATTTATAAGCGCACATTGATATACTACTACGGTTGAATTAAGACGGTTTGTTACAGAAACTCCGGAACCTTCAAGATCCACATTTGGGAGATGTGTCAATGAAGATAACCATTCTGTTGTCAAATATGCACGCACATCAGGTCGAGTAAACGAATGAAGTGGTGAAGGCTACCGAAAAGTTTGGGGCGATGAAATCAAAATACAAGATTGCGCAAATTCAAAAATTTTCACGAATCACAAGAAGCTGATGGAGATTTTGCTGGTTTTACGAGCTGGACGAAAAGAAGATGCGGATGAAATAGAAATGCGATAAAAAGGAATGGCGAAGGTAGTTGGAAACTGGTTACAAAAATCCCCAAATTAAATTCCCTTCCAGAAAACAACGTAACTAATCGAAATCAGCAGTATTTAAGTCATGTGGAATGCGAAAACTAAAATGTCTCAAGAGTCAGGTTCTTGACCTCCTGTGTTAAAGCTGTTCATTCTGGTTTTTCGGTCCACATGATTAGCGCCAGTAGTCAATTCATGAAGTGAGCAATTATTCAGGCTGTTAGACAAATCGAAATGCACGTTTAGTATGGTGCTGTGCCTACAAAGACTTTTGGGATGAAAAATCATTTATTGCTGGACACGCAGTGAGAGGTATGGCACTTATCTCCACTGCAATATACCACAGTAAAACACTTTCATTCAAACGATACGTAATATGGGCTACAAACCACTACAGATTGGCACCTCCGTGGAAGAAGTAATTCTCACCACAAGTGTGATTCCATTTCCTTCAAGAAGAAACAGAGCAGTAGTCTTGACAAACTAAAGACAGTCTGCTCACGTTTTGACCGCAGGGTAGATCCTTAAATTGCATAAAACCGTTTGCGAACAAACTTCGCACGTCTTTCTGGCTAACAGAACCAAGATCTACACCGGGCACAGGAAATTTAGTCTAAGGCTTGTGCAGCTGACCATGAAGATATGTCTGTATGCGGATATTTGTTCGCAGGTTCTACAACAAACCAATGCCCACCGATGGACCACTGGGCTGTATGAGCCCTGCATTATCGTGACCAACGCTTGCAAATGCGAGCGAAGACTGCACGATTTCATATGCCTACCACACAATTTACATCGTGGTCTTCCGAAAAATGACGTTTCTTCCTCCCATTGAGAAAGTGGAGGCGATTCCAGGACGTAAAAATGATCAGCATTGTGCAGCGCCAAAACAAAAAGACGAAATCAAATGATTATGTGATGTGAAAGAAGAGAATTTTATGATCACAAGAATAAGACAGATTGTTCAAAAGTGAAACATTTTTGGAGGGGGTCAACCGGAAGGCATGGATACCACCAGTCAGTTTTGATTCGTGCCTAAAAAGATGGATCATTTATTTGGTATGAAAAAAGAACGGAATATATTTTGCTTTTAGTCAGCAACAATGTGCACTTGAGACTTCACTGAAGTAGTGGTTAATGCTTGATAGCTGACTGGTCAACCACAAACGACTGAACGATTTCAACCTGTGGGAAAATGACGTGACATATCTTTCTACTTCAATTTGAACATCACTTATAACTGATCGCAGCTGTCGCATGCCCATAGACTACCCAGTCGGCCCCTTTCGAAAAGAAGCACTAGACTCGAGTTTCGCTCTGATTAAAGCTCGTCAGTAGTGCATATCATCAAATTGAAATAAACCAAATCCCCGATTACTCATCAGTAATATCTTTCTACGATCGGGCGATCAGGGCTCGGTAACCTTATAGATAAGTATTTAGCAGTAGTCTATTAATCTAACACGTATACGGAGGATACAGGTTCACGTCCACAATGTAAATGTAACTGACAAGACCCAACAAGATTAATACTGCTACCCACTACTCTACAGGTGGTCATTGTGCTCAACTGATTTGTAAAGACTTCTTTCAACCCCTACTGGGGCTGTGGTGGTTGCTTGTCAGTTTGCCGACCCATTACAAATGGGTGACTGATTTCAGCCTGTGAGAAATGGAAGTGAAAACAGTTAGGAACTTCCAGATTTAGCTGCAAAAATGTTGCTCTGAAATTTCGCATTTGGACTCTAGTATCATCCAAACAGTGAGGCCAAAACACAATGGTTGTTCTTCCGTCGCCTTCTGTGCATGACAGGGGATGAGTTGCCTAGAAACAATGGTGTAACAGACTGCATCATTTTCTGGACCATACGATTTTTCTCTTTAACTTCTTCGATATGAAGGCGTCGTCAATAGCAGTCATTGTGGAAGGTGCGCTTAAATGGACTGAGGCTGTTAGAGATATCGTTTTGGAATTTGAGTAACTGAGCGTGGGTGACGTAAGTGTAAAATGAATTAAACAACATGCGTGATAAGAATGTGTAGCAAACAGGCATGCTTTTAGTGCTTCATCAACAAGCAGTCCTAGAAATGCACACATTTTTAGTTTGGTTTCGGTTCCAGCCAAAATAAAAGTCATAATGTTGTTTAACTTACCGAACGTTTCTTTGTTCGAGGGATTGATTTTTTAGATACGATGAGGACTTAGGCAACGTGATAACAGCACAGTCCGCATGTATCCATATTGTTGCGCAACAGCTGATGGATGGTGTAACATAAAGCCGTTTGTATATAAATGTTTGCCTTGGTGCATGACCACTGAACATATTCGCATCACTGTCACAACGCGCTACAAGCGAGGATAATTTGATAGTGTATATCGTTCAGGAGGGCCCATGCCACTTTACAGAACTGAACGCAGTCTTGATAACATTCTGACAATTCGTAAAATTTAATGCTGATTTACACAACGTATCGCACCCTCATCATCTGAAATTCATATGATTCAAATATGCTCATCTCCAAGAAGAAGTACTCTTATGCTCGTGAACGATGTTTCTTCTTAGGAGTGTAACAACGCAACAACATCAATGACAAAGACGAAACTATTCTAGATGGCTGACATGTCTTCGCTTCCTGTATCAGTCGTTAAACGCCAGGATTTTTGTCAAAACGTCTCGAGCAGTATTTAGCTCGATAAGAACCGCCTTATGGTGAGAAGACTGTTTCTTCTGTAAAGACTTTCTCCTTGGTGGCTTTCAATTCTGTGAAGTTCAGTCGACTTTGGTGAGATTCCCTGATTAAAAACAATACCTTGTTAAAACCGTTAAATTACGTCCACACCTACGATTTATATTGAGGTTTTTTAATATTTCTAAAAGTAAGTATATTATCTGGTTAACTGGCTACAGCCAGTTGTGACAACCGAGCTTTCATGTCTAGATACAAGTGTTAGGAGGCGCATCTCATAACGTAACAGCCAGGACGCATCACGCTACATCGATCGGCCCGCCCAGCTCGGATGGTATGGTCGTGAGTGGTATGGTTCCACTCAGCCAATCAGATTGCAGGTGTGCGGTCGAACGTCTGTGTTTTCAATGCCTCCTGTAATGTGATTTGCTCTGACACCCTGACTGCCATATAGGACTTTCATTTGATTCGCTCTGTTTCTGTTGGTCATTTATGGTAATCGATTTGTCCTATGAATTTAGAGCCTCTGTGGCCTAATTTTGTCTCGCTCTTCCAATAAACGGTGTTGCCGCGTATCTTCTCATTTTTCGGTTTTTGGACAAACGACTGAGTGCGTAACCAAGGCGACGATCCACTAGTCAGGTGTCTAGGCTACTAGTTATAACACATACAAGCGGATTAAACTGAAAAATCATACAGTGAAAATTAATAAGTCTTACACAGATCGGTACTTGTTCCCGTGCAACGATATGATTACACGTGAGGTGGGATATTTTTAAGTTGCCAACATTTAAACAACAGCCACATAATGATGATGTGAATAGAAGGGCCATGAACCGCGAACTAAATAAAAAAATCATTGTGAGGAAAAAGCATATATATCAAGAAATTTTATTCACCTACTGTCTTTTGAACCTTCAAAAGACTAACCAGGCGTAGACTGTTCCTTTTCGTTTTCTAATCAAATAGCGTCTAGTTCAACTTTCAACTGCATCATTTGAGCAATAAGTCCAGACATTCAAATTCCATGTCGAATTCACCAATATTCACTAAGCACTCACACGGTACAAGATGTTACGCCTGAGAAGCATCATTCAGATATCTACGTGACCAGCTGGTAAGCGTTGGCTTGGTGTCGCTCATGGAATAAAAGCACCACTTAACGAGCTTTAAATCGGAATCCTTAGACTTCGGGGTGGGATTTTAGCTTGCCAAAGTGGCGTGCTAAGTTTACTCCATAAAATATTATTCAATCTTGTGATATTCCCCGCGACTAGCGTTTAAGTACGTTGAGTTCGCTCCAATAGGATCACCGCACATGTATTCTTCAGAGGGGACTAGGCCCACCTCAATTTCCAAAGTGATTCAAGTTTGACCATGGGAAGTTTGTTTCTTCAAACGGGTGCTTAATTCAAGAATATTCCTTGCATAAATAAGATGTCTGCATGATAATGGGGTGTCTTCTTTGGAAGGTCACTTCCCGGAAGGAACAATGTGCACTTCTTCAACCATCGCTGCCATTATTCGGGCAGCTGGATAGTGGTCTGTCGCTGGTCTAAAGATTTTTAATTTGCCCTCACACTACTCGCTTGCTCTGCTGAGTAGTATACACTATTATTTCCTTGTTGCGATAAGTGACAGGATTTTACTCGATAATGAAGCCACTTTTACGGACGCAGTGATGGCTTTTGAGTTAGCAATTTTGTTCTGGTTCGCTGTTCTAACATGTCACACAAATGTCAATTCACTGCCACTTTCGCATCACCTCTCCGATTGATCGCGTAGGCTTAGTCTTGTCTGGAACGCAGCACATGATTTTCTGCCTAGACAAGTTTATTTTACGTCTAGACCGTTGCATCATGCTGTCCGAGGAGTGATTTAAGTCAGCCACTGAATGAAATTACCTGTCAATACACCGAACTACCGTCATAATCTGTTTTCGAACCGACTTGTCTGCCCGATTGTACCAGTTTCGTTTTGTGTAAATTTTAACACACCAGTTTAAACTCAGAGCTAACGATATGTTAGCACACGAGTCTGTTAACTATTTCATACATATCCAATGATTAGTACATCCAGGTGTCAAAGCGTCCGTGTTGTCTGGCAGATAAGTTTGCAAAAAATTTGGGGTATCATCTCAATGACTGGTGGAAATGTTTACCAGTCTCTCAAAAACTTCCTCAGATTATATGAACTAGTTACAGTGTGTCACTCAGGTAGACAGACAATATGTAAGGAGTGATGTTGTCTAAACGGCATCATGCCCATTTGTTATCAGGTGGCCATGTCTGTGTACACTTTTGTCCTGACATGTCCTGACAATTTGTTGTCGTGTTCAGCGCAATGTACTATGTTGATCAGGAAGGCTATGCCTGTCTATGTTCAACCGGGTAAGATAGGCAAAAATACTTGATGTGTGGCGTGACCTGACACGACCCCACAAAACAACGCAAGCCGGCTTTTTCAATAGTCAGACACGTGCTGGAGACAGGTCATGTGGTCGACCCGAGAAACGCTTCCCGTGTTTTGATGCGTTATTACAAGCCTGTCGTCTTTATGTACTCGAGGCGCTGCTTGTCATGGGTAGCAAGCCAGTCCCCTGTGTGCAAACGCTGCTGACCTTGAATCTCCGTCTGCCATGGTTTTGAGCAATGACAGACTAGTGTATTCACTGACTTGACGTGTGAACTTGATTCGCTTAAATATTTTTGATGTCCACCCTTTTATGTGTAGCAGCTGACAAGAACATACGAAATGGTACTACCATCTTGAAAAACCGGACTTCTGATTTCGTTATTCAAAAATATATCAACCGGAAGACTCCGGCATGTTCACAAAGTTGCATATTGCACCACTGACTGCGCTGAAATGCTTAGGCAACAAGGGTAGATACTAAGAGTATACGTCAGAACCATATTTATATCTACAGAACTGTTTTCTTCCGCATATGGAAGAATGACGTTGAAAGATGAACCTCAAAAAAAGAATATTCCAATCGTTCAGCGGTTGGAAATTATCCCAGGCGTGGTACTGTGTGCGTTAGAAAGCAATCGTAATATTTCCCCGTTGCCTTATATAGCTTTGAATACACCTGCTGCATACAGCAGCAATCCGAATCAGACGCCCATTTCTCGTTCATTGCATCCCCGGGCGGGGTTAACTCTGCACTGCCGAGTGAGCCAGACTTTTGAGTCATTGACCCTGGATGTGACTCCCAAGAAAATCCTGGGTCCCTTCACATCACAGTTCAAAGTGACGAATCAGAGTCTGGTTCTGTTGAGGACTAAGACCATTGAAGTCTGTTAGTTTTTTGTGCTGACCATTTCATTTAGATTAACTTCTGGTAGTTCATTGTACTACTACTACTACTACTACTACTACTGGACCTTGACGCGGTGTGACGGCTTGCGCATCTCTATGACCTATTGGGCTAAACCTAGACAGGAGAACGATTAGGGTTCTCAACCAAAGCCTTTGGCTCAAAAGCCTA
>JTDE01003454.1:77486-87943 GCA_014338405.1 Paragonimus skrjabini miyazakii
CAGTTAAGCATCAGTGTGAACCACTGATGTATTGCTGTCTATGATGATGATGATGATGCTGAGTTCCCTCACGTCAATCTGAGACAGGCTGGTGAACGGAAGGCTTTGTCTGACGTTTCACGAGTCGTGCGTGAGCAGCTGTATGAATTTAGCATTGGTCGACCGGAACGCCGTATGACATTGCTCACAATGGAAATGAGCCATTATGACACTGGATATGACAGATTTTAGATCAAAGATAAACTCCAGAATGTTGATACTGATTAGGCCTTATGTAAGATAAGTTACCGGGCCCAATGTGGTCAGCAACATATTATTCGTTCTACAGTCAACAGTTCGCTTTACAATGCCCTCCAAACTGTTTGTCAAGCGGGTAAGAGCTTTAGTTCATAACACGAATGGTTGCTGGTTCGATGCTCCATTCAGACTGTCTCCACCTGATGAGTTCAGACCGAGAAGAAACGGATGGTTGAGTGTAGGTTTGTGGGGAAGCCTCATTGCTCAGCTATTCGGGGCGTGATTTATCACCTTCTATCGCAAGGGCATCCGCCGGAAAATGAGGGAAATCCGATGTGCATTAGTCAGAATTGAAGTTAAGTAATGCCCGAATTTTAATGCGCCAACTGCGGGAGACAGTAAACGTGCCGGTTATACCGACGGAGTTGTGAGCGACAATTTTGAAGGAATGTCATCAGCTGGCTCACAAGGGATGTCATCAAAATTACGAAATGCTGAAGTAAAGGGCATACTGGTCGGGAATGAAGAAGGATGTTAACAATTACGTGCGGACGTGCCAGCAAAGTCAGCTGCTGAAGGGCACTAGCTACTCTAGTCAGTATTCCCCACAACCAATCACGGTCAGTGAAATTGAGGAATTATGGTCGATAGGTGTGATGGGCCCTATTCCGGCAACCAATTCCGGAACCCGGTACCTAGTAGTCACGACTGAACATTTCACAAGATGGATCAAAGCAGCTGCCATACCCGATCAAAGTGCAGGCACTGTATGCATGGATGCAATGGAACACATTTTTGAAGATCACGGAATACCGCAATACATATTGACTGACCAAAGCCCTTGCTTTGAAAGTGAGGAGCTTCGGAACTGTTTGGAGCACTTGTCTCAAAAAAATAGGCACAACGCCACACCATCATCGACCGGACGGACTGGTGAAAAGGAACAACCGCACAATCTAGGAGTAGTTGGCGGCCAAAGGAGGAGGCTGGTAGGAAATGTTAGCATTAGTTCTGTTGACCCGCCGCTCGTCGCCATGAGGAACAACAAAGAAATCACCATTCGAGCTAATGTATGGATACGTTGCACGCTTGCTGGTCGATCAGGAAATGGACTTACGAGGGAATCGATGAATGAGCACGCGTTAAATGGCAAAAGCTCAGAGATTGGTCAACCAGAACCTGACAATCTCACAAAGGGTTGCCAAGGTGCAATCGGCTGCAAGGTTATCAGGTCGATGTACTGTGTCTGAATCTGGTTCGAAGGTTAAGTACGGAGACCGGAGAAGCCCAGGTGTAGCAGGATCTGACACTGTGAAGGGAACCGTATGTAGCAGTGAAACATCACGGCTCAGTGCATTTGATTAAAAGTACGCGGAGTCAGCATCGAGTTCACGGACGCAAGCTTTGTGAGGAGTATGATGACCTGATCAGAACAGAATGCACACTAGGTGTGTCAAAATCACCGGGATCGGTATGTACCTAACTGAGAGAGCGAACAGAGCCTGAACGATTATTGTTGCAGCCGGCACAGTCTTTGTTGTGAGAAGAGTGTCGTGAGGACGAGCGATCTCAATATATTAATCACGTTACTGCCAAGTAGCCAGGCAAGAGCATGCATTTGGGACATTGAAGTAACACGGGAAAAATGCAAGCAGAAACTTTGGGATCCACTGTAGATCCGTTTTAGATGCAAATGAGTGTTCGTTGATGTGTTCAAGCGTATATCCCATGTGTTGGTTTTCCGAATGAGCAACCATTACAACACTCGCGTTCTTGGTGAACAGCACTAGTTGGACCATCAACAGCAGCATGCACGTCGAGGAGTCTTGGGGAATATCTGTTCGTTCGAGAATGAGTCACAAACTGATGATCCTTTTCCGCCTTTGAGAGAGCAGAAGCGCAAGGCTTAAGGGAATATTTCTCATAGCATTGTTGCTAGCTTTTTGTTCTCGAAATTTTGTCGGTAAGCGTCAGATTATTTTAAAGATTTGCAACATCAGCGTTTCTTTCATCCTTCCCCCTAACTACGAATCTTAAATGATGTCACTCAAAATGTTCATATTTCTTAATATTAAACGTGTTCTCTTAATTGAATAGAATGTGTTGCCGCAATATTCATGCAGCAATAGATTGACAGTCGTTATGATCAGTGAGATAGGAGCACACCAATTACATGAAGATAACAGGTAAACGATGTTCAAATTACGATCATTTTTAAAAAACGATCGACTACACATGGGTAATCAACGCGCCCCTTAGAAAGACCAGGTTCATTCAGTATTTCACAAAGGCTTGGAAAGCCGCTAACCACAACAGCGATGTGCAATATTGTGGTAACCCCAGCTTCCAAGACAGCGGTTTGCAGGTCACAGTGCGCCATGGTTTCCGATCCACCAATCGTAAAGGCAGGAGTACAACCAAACATTGTTGCTGCTCCATTAACTGCTAACCAGGAAAACCCTCTGAGATTAACACAGCCGAATAACTTGATGGGTTGGTGCGTTACCGTTTTACACCGTATAACCAATTGCTTTATGTAATATTATCTATGAAGGTACTCGTAACTGAATCCACAGCTCCCGTTCTACTTTTATTGGCTGTGGCACACCGTCATCTCAGATAGAGTCTCCAACCAACGATTTGAATGATCATGTGAATCCCAGCCAGGAACCTGATACCTACCCACTTTGCTCAATGGAGCAATCAGGGAATTCATGTTACGTGACCACGTTTGTGCTTGACTATCATGTGGTTTCACCCAACTGCTGGCGATCTCAGTATATAATTCCCGATACGGTGAACGATCAGTTGGCGTGTGGAGTACGTGATCCAACCATCGCAGGCTGTGAAGCGTAGTTAAACGTTAAGTTGATCACACATACTGAGCGTTCCGGAATACGCGTCGACTAACTGCCACAATGCTCATGCGATCAGTCCAATTAATGTGGGTTATTTGGCGGAGACAACGATGGTTGAACACAGCAAGCCTGTTGGTATCTTCTTTGCGAACAGACCAAGTTTCCGAACCATAGAGCGAAACAGAACGTACACAAGCGTTACTCTTCCTTTCAGCGACAACCAAGCGTCCTTTCGACGCCGCAGATGAAATGGACTAGCAAAGCAATTTGTGCTCTTGTTACCTTCGCTGATATCTTATCAACAATACTACAAGCTGACGAGATAGTACTACCCAAGTATGTAACACTGTCCATAGTCTCAAGCGGATTATCTGCGATAATAAAATGTAGGAGTTGGAATGTCCCATTCTTGAAACAACACTCTGCACTCTGGAAGTGCAAAGCGCATTCCATACAAACCAGCCCGGTTACTCACCTTGTTCACCATGGTCTGCATGTCTTCGACAGATGGGTCAACTAAGACAATATCATGCGCGTTCACCTTGTCGGTCAATCTAGCGCCAGAAAGAAGCTCACTGGAATCCTCAAGCGAACTTTCCAGAATGTCGTCCACGAAAAAAAACGAGCAGGAAAGGGAAGATCGGACACTCTCGAGAAACATCACTAAGAGTGATGAACTCCCCAAGCAGTTGTCCGTAAACTCTCATCCTGCTTACAGAGTGAGCACAAAGTGATCTCAACAGAATTTCGTTTTTCTCTGGTACTCCATTAAGAAGAAGGCAGTTCTAGTAAACGTTGAGTTACCAACTCGAAAGCAATTTTTAAGTATAAATCGACCTACAAGACTGCCGATGCTCCAAGATCCGTCACAAGGTAAAAATGTGAACAACGCACCTTCGACCGGATCGGAATTCCGTCTGTTCTTCGCGCATCTGACTTTTTTTGAGCTTAGTGAGCCAACGTAAAATGAAACCAATGAGTAATTTGGTCGCGACAAACACTAGATTGATCACGCTTCTGTGGTTGTCACATAGCCATGGGGCAACCTTTTGAAAACAGGAACTACTGTGGATAAGCGCCAATCGCGAGGTACATCTGCAGTCTTCCAAACAGTCTGAAGGAGTTTTGGCAGTTCTGATATCATCCTCTTCCTGCCATCCTTGAAAAGAGAACGAGAGAGGAGATCTGGTTTAGTAGCCATGTTACGCTTAAACAGCTTGAGCTCCAGAGCAACTCCCATTTCCGACGGAGGGCCGTCTGAAACGCAATAATCGACCATTCCGGTCCCGTCGTCTACATGGTCCTGTTGAAGCCAGCTGAACTGTTTCTCAAAGTGTTCAGCCTACCTGTCAATCCGGTGCGACTGGCCGGTGATAAGTGAACAATTATTCTCACACATGGTCTAAATTACACTGACTCGATAATCGGTATAACCACGAATCGATGAAAAAAGCTCTCCGTTATTCCCCAATGGAAAGGTTGGAGCGTACGCCGTTATAATGAACAAACAGAAGTTTTTGATATGCGTTAACAGGATCTAACCGATCTACTGATTCTGATAACGCACAAGTGACTGTTCACTGAGATACAGTGGGACAAATATTGCATTGCTGTGGAAATCAGTGCGAATCCCACTCCAGATTGACTACGGGATTCAGCTTCGGCTCCACCAGAAGCCTTGGGAGGAAATCGCTTGCATTGATAGTTATCTAAAGATGAGCACAAGTGAATAACGGTGGTAGAATTGTAGATTTGCATCTTGGACACACAGCACACATCATGTTCCAGAACGTTCTTGCCAGAGTAGCTTACTGACCAATTTGTCGGAAAGTGAGGACATTGAATGCACTGATGTTAATCAGTTGCCTTGATTTTAGAAAATTATTACCACAAAGTACATGGGAGACAGAAAACCTGGAACAGTAATAGAAGAGGAGATAGTTGTAATAGGTTAATGGCGTCATTGTTAGTAGAACTTCTGACACTTCTTCGTCGTTTAGGCCACGAAAGAAGGTTGATTTGAAGGATCTTATCTCGAACTTGACTCAAAAATATGACCCACGAGATAGGTTTTGGGGGGCACCACCCGTAGAACCAGTGACTCGACAGTATGATCCGTTTGGTAGTGAGGGGCTCGTCTAGATCGAGGGTTCAGTGAATAAAACAATGTTATCTGCTTTCCATTACAATCGCGCGCACTGGAAATATTCGAAGCTACATCAAGCTCTTGAATGATACCAAGTTTTTCGACCGTATTTGATAATACGCCGGCGGTTACGGTCAACAATTTGGCGATCGGAGCGGTCGTTTATTTGAGGGCCCCTTCCCACCCTCCCCTTTGGTACGCGGAAGGGAGCAGTGGGACAAATATAGGTATAGTTCTGCTGTACACTCATACGTCTGTCCTCCTGGGAGGTCAGTATAGCTACATACAATCTTATGTACGTAACCGCTTTCGTCTGGCTGCTCCCCTTTGGCCTGTTTGACATGGAAAGACCGAAGTATTGGGCAACATACCCCTCTGAACCAGGATAGTTCCCAAGTCTGACCAACAGGTCAAGGTAACAAGATTGGTCAGGATATATCGAATCGTGATCCACCAGGACTGCCGAGTAGAGGTATTGTTGCTTCTGCCAAGATAATGCAACCTGAACACTAAGCAACGCCGATTGTGAATGAATGCTTACTTTGGCGGTTCTCAAACCATTCAGTAGATTGTCCCCTTTAGATTCTAAAGCGTATTAACACAGCCCATACACTTCACATCGATCACCTTAACGCCAGTACCATGTCCTCTTCAGCATGCGCATGCAAACAACTTGTACACATCTGTGCGATGGACCCGTTTGTGTGATTCACTAGTGATAACGCGCCAGTGCGCCCATAACCTTGCACTTGTTTAGGTTTGATTGGATTGGGTCAAGTGACCTTCCCGATTGGACAAGTGATCGATAACCTGCTTACGCTTGCGTATGGCCAGTGCACAGTCTACCGTCTCGCTGCACAACCATGCCCGACTGCTGTCGCTTACGGTATGCACCGTGCACTAGTCCTTGCTTCAATACAATACTGCTGCTTAATTGTACCTGTCCACTACACCCACGATACGACAACTGCAGTCTACTCGTTACAACACACCAGTTTCATTGATAACTACCGAAGGACTTATGGGGCACAACAGCCAGAAATGAAAGTAACAAATAGGCTCCTTACTAAATACAGTCCTGTAGTATACCCACATTGCAGCCTCAGTGGTCAATGTGATGCGTAGGCACGCGGAATTGATCTCAGCTTACCAACATCAGGCTGAAAGTTAATCAGAACAAATCACACATTCCCGCATCCAGACAGATGAGGTTTGTTTTGATGCCTGGATAGAAGTAGTGAGACACAACGGAAGCTTTATCCCACTACTATGAAGTTGTATAAACGATGAGAAATATTGTAAGCTTCCGGATGCCGTCTCTTGGTTTCGTTCTACGACTACCTGGGTCCAAGGTTGGAGTTACTCTGTAGTGAAACCAGTTCTATACACAAATTTCTAATTTCCTCATTGCAAGTGTAACTTGACCTTTGTTATGGATGACCCGTAGACCATCAGACACAGATCATTCAAGTGTGTACAAAATACTTCGAGACTACTATCTGGCTCAGCACATCAGGGCAGATAAAATTTCCGGAGGTCAATGAAAGTATGAAATGAGCTAACGTACCCATAAAAATAATGAGGTAACTGATTCATATGAGTTATTTACGACTGAAAATTAACCCAAACGAAATGAAGATAATACAGTCAAGTACACGATAGTATATGCGAGACGTTAGGCGTCTCTCCGTGAGATCGAAACCATGACTCGGCTTCGATCAAGATCTATTGCAGTGGAAAACGAACGTGCACTTAACGTGAACACAAATCCATCGAGGAGCTCATTTGTCCATCTATATCGACCAGTGACAAGTCTGATGTCAATGAACGACGTCCAATTTATCGTGATGTTGCTTTGTTTCTTGACCGATTCGCGGTCTCGGTTATGTTCGATCACTCCAAACGATGTACATCATCGTCTGATTGCCACGTCACGTACTTATTAACGGACGTACTTCGATTACTGATTGGTCTAGGGTTGAGGCAATTCGTGTTAATAATCTGTTCCCGTTACCACTACATCCTTTTTTTGCCAGATTTTATTCGCCTTTCGATATCATTCACACCGTATATTTTACCACTGCATACTATTTTGTCGTTATTAACATCGACAATAGGTTTATCTCTCGGCGTTCTTCGTCAGATTCCGCTTCTCTTCTCCAATGCCGTCTCAAACGATTCCAGTTTCAGCCAGCGATCCCGTGACACGGTATGTCCTTTCATCTTTCCTATACCTATCGATTTTGACAACAGATGATCCCGTGGAAGTGGGCTAAAAATGTACATTTATGATTTTGGTCGAGTTAATTCTAGAGATTTATAGGCAATCGTTGCAGATATTATAGAACGATGTGCAGTGATTTATGCACGATGGATACCAGTGGTAAATCTCGTGGCTTTTCTTACTAAGATATAAGCATCTAAGTCCTCTACTGCATAGTTAACAGTCAGTGTTTCTTTTTCAATCCGCTGTTTGGCGTTCCTTGTATTCCGAAAATCGACCGAATTTCCTTGTTGAAAATGCTGTATAGAAACCGCACTGCCTGATGCCGGACCGCCTTGCGAACATAGAAGACATCAAAATATGCGAGTATGGGTGAATGAGCTATCAGCTCTTGGACCCTCTTGAACGCCCCCTTTTGAACTTCGCACCATTGTCATGCTTCATCCTGAGACCTGATCGGTCTCATTATATTTGCAATGTAGTTCAACTAATTGAGAACCAACTAAGCCAGTTGACGACCTTCTCGTTGTTCACAGCCAGCATTTCCTCCATGTCAGGTTTGTCCTTCCGGGGTCAACATGCGTCCGTGTAGAACGACTGCCACCTAACGAACCTTGACCCGTTCTGGTTGTAGCTTTGTTCTTCTGTGAGCTGTGCTTCAGCAATTGGTGGGGACTATGATCCTTTGAGGTCACATCACAAGCCACGCACACAACATTGCTTAAGTCATCGAGCATCGGTGACAGCCGTATTTGAAATTTATTAGATGCCTTTGGCCCGAACTATAGACTTAGTCAATGATATCATCCAAAGTTATGCCGAATTGGGTTAAATAATTCGATCCATCGTCCAGCGCAACATGTAAAAAGGCAGTGGACATGTTGTTGTGAAGCGCTTGGTGTTTGATAACATTGGCGATGTCGTCCTACTTGAGCCGTGCATAATATTCCCCCTTTAGCGCAACGCTTCACGGCTTTGGACTCATGCATACACGCACATTGCCCATCTTTTCGAGTGACAAACTTAAGACGGCTCATCAAATTTACCAGTAACGTGGTACACCAACGGACGATTCACTTCTCTGAGCAATTGTTCTCGTAAAGTAAATAGCGTCCTCCTAGCCGGTAGTGCTATGCATCCAGCTGATGCGTCTAGTGCGTACTCATCGAATTTAGTTCACTCAGAATTAAAAGCATTCGGACAAACATCAGTGATGTCCGATGAGATCTGGAATGCACAACCAAACGAATCCAACTTAAACTGGAAGAATCTTAACAACTGAATAGCACTTAAACCAAAAAACGGCATAAAGCTTTCCTCTACTATTACAAACTAAAGGATCGTCCCCGTTTTTTTGGTGTGCCAAATCCATTATGATCATGCCTTCCGACCGCAGTCGGGAACAGTTTCACAGTTCTAGTTCAGCAACGGTGCTCTCCGCTGCGATAATTTCAATTTGATCATATGCGAAAAGCGATTCAGAACTTCACTATCAGCCGATCGTACGGAACCATCCACAGATCGGGTGGTAGGTTAAACACCATTAGGTCCACGACCTACATAAGCATAGTCCCGAAAATGAAAGTCAGACGGTGCTTTCTAATCAAATGGCACTAATTCCCACACGTTCCGATTGCATAACAACATAGTGGAAGAATCAGTGAAGTCAACCAGGTAAGTTGCCTCTGAGGTGGGTTTTCTCGAACGAGAAACGTATCCTTCTGTTCGGAAGTTCGGTTGCTAACGTTTGTTGCGTCATTTTTATTAGGGATTCCAAAACATTGTCAAAACATAACATTTCGCGGAAATTAAGATGTACTAGGAAACCTCTCGAAGCACAAATGAGGTGCGTATACCCACAATAAATGCTATTCTGATGAGTAATCGTAGATTTGGTTGATCTCAAGTTTAACATTGCCCACAGTTGAACAATCATCATCATTATAACAGCCATGAGCCTGACCAAAAGGTACTGTGGATGGGGACGCCGCTAACCCAAAAAGTGACGTGGAATACCACAGAAGAAAACGTTACTAAGAAGGTTGAACAATATTAAGAGAAGACTAAGCAGAGGAATTAAAAATGGTATGGATACAGATACGCCATTAACTGCGACATATCGCAATCTCGGATAGCGTCTCTAACCAGCGGTTTGAGTGATCACGAGGATCCCATCCAGGCAGGCGACACCTAACCACTTTGCTCAATGGAGCAGTCAAGGTCTTCATATATTGTGACCACGTTGTTGCTTGACCACCAAGCAGTTTTATCCAACTGTTGGTGGCCTCAGCATATAATGCGGTAAACGCATAGCTCGCATACGGAGTACGTGACCCAACCATCGCAAGCTGTGTACCGTGATTAATTGACCAATTGATCGCGCATCCCGAGCGTTCCCCAATACGCGTCGGCGGACTGCTACATTGGTCATGCGATCAGTCCACTTAATATGGGCCAATTCGCGAAGACAACGGTGGTCAAACACAGCAAGCCTGTTGATATCTTCTTTGTGAACAGGCCACGTTTCCGAACCATAAAGCAAAATGGCACGCACACATGCATTGCATACTCTTCCTTTCAGCGACAACCGAACGTCTTTTCGACGCCGCAGATGAAATGGACTAGCAAAGCAACTTCTGCTCTTGCTACCTTCGCCGATATCTTATCAACAATACTACAAACTGACGAGATAGTACTATCCAAATGTGTGAAACTGTCCAGTGTCTCAAGCGGGTGACTTGCAATGAAGAAAGAAGGAGTTGAAGTACCCCAGTCTTGAAGCAACACTTTACACTTTGAAGGTGCAAAGCACATTCCATACAAACCAGTTCGGTCGCTCAACCTGTCCAGCATGTTTTCGGTAGAGGGGCTAATGTTTACCAAATGTCTTGGCCTCAGAAAACAATTATCGCCCGAAGGCATATGGAAGGCAAAAGGGGGTAAAACAGTAGGAGAAAGTCGAGATCGGCTAGTAGTGTCACTGTCGAGAGAA
>JTDE01003455.1:4942-70410 GCA_014338405.1 Paragonimus skrjabini miyazakii
ATCGTGGAATCGAGAATGAAAAGCAAAATTACGTGATAAACAGGAGAACGTGAAATGATCATGTGAATTATGACGGACAATCGAACCTGATATTTTCCGACCAAACCCTTTATATAAAATTCATAATTTTGTATTAGTTAATAAAATGTATATCTCTAACAAACAGTTGCTATCAAATAACGCGGAAGAAGATCGATTCACGGCTTCATCTAGTATATGAATATAGCCGAATTCCGATGTCGATTTAGTATATGAGGGCGCTATGTGGAATGGAAATGATGTTTTGCAACAAGGGAAGATTGTCAGATGGTCTGTTAGGATAGGAAGATGAACATATTTGTATGTAATCATATGAGACGAACAGGCTAAGTTATATATATATATTGCAATATATATATATATACTTTCTTTCATTTTTCTTTCAAAAAGCTCACGGCATTCAACGCGGAGTCTTCCGCTGGGTTGCATCCTTTCTTCGTAACAGAACTTTCACAGCAAAAACAGGATCGGATCGATACTACACATCCCTTTAAATTACAGTATGTGTGCACATGTGCGACCTCAAAATAGACTTGGGGCTTCGACTGTCGTCTGGTTTATCTTTCTCTTATCAATATAAGATAACCGCTAAAAAAGGGATCCAAGAATCTTGGGATGATGAAAACAGCCTTTCCCTTTATAAAGGAGTATACCTTTGAAACCGCTTGCGTGGTCTACATGAGATTACTGCCTGAGTATACCAATCAAGTCGTATACACCAGCCTGAAGGAGGACACGCTTACCACTGAACGTGTCCATTGAGTAACCACTAAAATGGCCACTAGTTTGGGGCATTTCTACCGATAGCCTTCACTAGAAATTTATGTACTTCATCCACTCTAGTATTGAAGACTCCGATATTTTTACTTCGGCTCGTGCGACCATTTTCTACCTAAGGTGCCTGTAAATGTCAAAGGTGTTACAAAAACGTCCGAAAGACTTGGAATCGGACCCGTTGTAGCAACCCGGAGATTTCACTGGCCTGCCTGTGGTATAATGTGTAAAACAGTTCCAAAACTCACAGTTGCATATTGTACCTAGGCTATTAGGAAAGTTCGCATGATGCATGTTGTCCGATTGTTTGTCTGCATGCGATTTGACTAAGGTGCAAACCCGAACGCACACGTGTGTCATACTCTTCCGGTTTAATCGCTCGTCGACAGCCGATCTCTAACTTCTCCCGCTAACTTATGCGTCGGTGCCCTTTCCAGTTTTATAAGAAACCCTTTGTATATTTTAAGTGATAGATATTCGGTCTGTTCTCTCAACGGGCTTTCGTATTTCGCGTGTTGTTAATTCGTTCCTAGGGAAAACTACTTAGTGCGCCGTGTACTAATTTGGTGAGCCCGTATACTAATCGATCTTCTTGCTGCACTTTTGTTTCGGTTCACTACAAATAGGCCAGCCTGCCCGAATAATTTTTTCTCTCCACAGGTATATCTTTCGTAAAACTGTTAGTTACTATTTTTATATAGTTCATATATACTCGTTTTCAACTCGATCCATTTTCCATTCTGCTATAATGAATGCTCAACTTTAGGTTTTGACAGGCGCTTCGGTCAATGCACTAGCCGTAGCATTCGCACTATTTCGAGAGAACAATCATAACTTATGGTTCGGTCAGTTAGAATCCACATCTCCGCTAAGGCAAATTGGTTCAGAGCTAACCGGTTTTCACCACGTGGTTGCGATACCGTCACCTCCACGTCATTGACAAGATGGACGATATCTTGAAGTTACTGAACTCCAAAAAACCATATGAGTAACCGAAACTAGCCGTATTTAGTCGTGGTTGTTTGTCATACCGCCAGCGTATTTCTCAGCTTCTGAGTGAGACTAAGCTGGGTGACCATAGATCACCACAGCTCCTTCGTCAGATGCAGAGGCTAGCAGGCACGGCACATGTAGAAGAGGCTCTGATCGAGGTGATGTTACTCCAGCATTTACCTAAGGAAATGCAAAGCATCCTTGGCGCAAATCTGTTAGCCTCCTTGTCAACCTTGGCCGATATTGCCGACTGGATTGGGAAAACCTGCAGCACCACTCCGAGTAGTCGGGGCGTGATTGCTAATTTGACTGCACAAGTAGCTAACATAACTCAGCAACTTCAGGTGCTACCGACACATCGTTCGAGGTCATGCTCGACTACACCCATTCAACGGCATAATAGCCGCTTAGGGTCGCGTGCACCTCACCAACCGCCACCGAATGCCAACCCCGATCACTGCTGGCATCACCAACAATTTGACAAGAACGTCAAACGATGCCGACAGCCTTGTCCGTTTGGCCCAGTCAGCAAACAGGGTAGCCAAATCCTCACGGCTACCGATGTAGCCCGTCCATCTGGTCTTCTGTTGTGGCCGACGCCATCATACATTAGTTCATGAGGGCAGGCGTGAACAAAGTATGGAGGAGGCAGAGCCTTTCTTGTGCGGTACCATGCCCAGTTAAAACGGCGTGTGCCTGGGATTCGTCCCGATAAGTTTGGTTGACCCAGAAGCGTCGGTGATCACACACGCTTTCTGGATAACCGGTCTAACACTACGTTGCTCGATGAATCTAGTGCAATAACAATCAGTTTGCAGGGACGGCCCTGTCAGATGATGTTCCGTACTCTACATGGAACTTGTGTAGCACCATGCACCAAAGGGTCGGTTGAGTTGCAATCCCTGGATCAGGTGCATTCTGTCACGGCTGGTCCAGTTTATACAGTGAAACAGCTGCCACTGACGCAGTCTGACGTCGTCCAACAAACTGAGGTAGATAAATGGGCTCACATAGGGTACCTTTCATTTGATAAGTTAACTAAGAACGGCGTAGGGATTTTAATAGGATGCGACGTCTCTGAAGCAAACTGGGTATTGGAACAGAGACTGGAAAGTGGCAGTGAGCCATATGCGAGTAAGACCATTTCCGGCTGGAGTCTTCGAGGTTCGTGTCGTACCATATCCAAGAATGAGCATTGTGTAAGCTCCGTCTGCTCAAGTCAGGTCTCGCTGAATGCTTTGACCCGAGGGACGTGTGAGTTAGATTTCACTGACGGAAGCACTTCGAAGGAAAATGAACTTCCTGTGGAGAACAAACAAGCATTAACTATGAACGAAAGCGGCGTAATATTTAAGGGTGGTTACTAAGAGACAGAACTGCGATGGAGATAAGATAGTTGGGCATTCCACAACAATAAAGAGATGGTTGAGAAATGCCTTGTTGCATTGAAGCGAAGGTTGATTCGAGAACCAAAGTTAAACGCCGGCTATTTCGCCTTGATACTGGAGCATATCAGGAAGGGATACATAAGTAGGTGGGTTATAACTACAAGGAGATGGTACTTGACACTTCCTCCTGTACTTAACCCGAATAAACCCGGTAGGGTACGCGTAACTTTGGTGGTGCCGCTGGACATCAAAGTGCGTCCGTCGACAAAACCTTACTTCAGGGTTCGGATTTGAATAACAGTTTGTTAGGAGTAATTATGCGTTTTCTCAAATACCCCGTGGCAGTCTCCGCTGACATTGAGGAGACGTTCCTGCAAGTGAGAGTGCTAAGTCGTGATCGGGGTGCATTACGTTTTCTTTGGTGGAGTTCTGATTCGTTCGGAGAACCGCAGTTTACCTACGAGCTGAATGTCCACTCCTTTGTAGCGACATCTTCGTCATTGGGTGCTAACTTCGCGCTACAAAGGGTGGCTGTGAATAATCAGCAGCAGTTTCTATCGAAGATTGCTATTGTAGTGAAAGAGAAGTTCTACGTGGATGGCTGTCTAGTGTCATTTGACTTAACATCCGAGGCCAGGGCCGTGGCAGATGAACTTCGAACGATGCTGCGGTTGTGTGGGTTTAGACTCACCAAGTGGGTTTCTAACTGTAATCAGACCATTGAGCATTTACCCAAAGACGAAAAACCTGTTGACCCCCAGAGCCTTGTACTCCATAGTTGTGAATACCCTCGAGCTCTGGGCTTGAAGTGGCAGTGGCAGACGACTGCTTTTCCGGTTTCACATCAATCTCCCTCACAGCGGCAACACAAAAATAGGAATATTAAGTT
This sequence comes from Paragonimus skrjabini miyazakii, assembly GCA_014338405.1. Lineage (NCBI taxonomy): Eukaryota > Metazoa > Platyhelminthes > Trematoda > Plagiorchiida > Troglotrematidae > Paragonimus > Paragonimus skrjabini miyazakii. Next base: position 9,026 of record JTDE01003455.1, read on the forward strand.
GTGTGGCTCCGTTATACGATACCTTGGGAATGGTGGCATTAATGTTGTTGCCGGCTCGCAGGTTGCTTCAAGACCTTTGTCACCAAGGCATCGATCGGGACTCTAATATAAAAATGTGTGATCGGGTACGCTGGGAAGGTTGGCTGAACGATGTCGAATCCATATACAGCTTAGTATTGCCGAGATGCACGGCTCATAGAAGGTTCTCAACAAACCTTTTCAAATTGCATGTGTTCTGTGACGCGTCTGAAGTCGGTTACGGAGTAGTGGGCTATCTAAGGGTGGTTGTCCCGACTAGTGGTATTCAATTTGGCTTTTTGATGGGTAAACTTAGAGTGACCCCAAAGAAGGTTGGAGCTCACGGCAGCCGTTCTGTTGTTCAAACTGATGTATTTCTTGATTCGTGACTTGAGAATTCTAACAAGTGATGACCTGTGGACAGGTTTCACAGTGGTGTTGCAATACTTACAGATTACACCTAAATCCTTAAAGGCTTCGCACGACCTTCAGGAATGTGATATGATTCCCCATCACGATGGGGGTTCCAGGGGTGTTTGGCCTTATGGTTCAATCACCGAGGTATTTCCTGGTAATGATGGACACGTACGTCAGGCTTCAGTATAAACTGCAAATGGTACCACTCTCAGACGGGACATCAGATCACTCTGTCTCTAGAAGGGTCCGCAGAGTAACATCAGGTCGCTACAGGTAAGACAGATAGTACGGATCGCTCCACTGAACCGGTCGATCGTTGCTGTTCCTACTGCTATTTCGAGGTTGGAAAACCAGCTGGTTTTTGGGACTCAATGTTGAGTTTGTTAAGGTCTGTTGCATCATTTTGAGATTGCTGTGCTTTGTTCGAGTAGTGTTGAAGGGTGGCCTTATGTTTCATTATGTTCTCGAAGACTAAACAGTATCAACCATTTTTGTTCTCACACCAAATACCGTAACCATTTCCCTTAATATTATTCAGTTTTGTGTCATGTGCATTTCTTAATGTAAATAAGACATTCTTCTTTCATATCCTTTCTTGAGTATCTCGCACTACATACCACTTCTCGATACGTGAACAATCATTTTGCTCCGACCCAACCAATGACCACTTGTTTGAGTGAGCTCAATTCCGTTTTATCATCCCCCTTTACTGAGCGGTGCTTAGCTGTCAGATTTGTTGCACAGACACATTCTTCATTCAATTTCTGAGGATTTTCCACATTCGAGATGAGATATTTAATTTTCGTATACAGTGATTCATTTTTACCGTATTAAATCCACTTTCACGAACGCCTTCTCGTAAACCGTTTCGAATATAGATTATCTTCTCGGCCGTTGGTATTGAGAGAGGCATTTTTGGATCAACTGATTACGCGTAACTCGTTGCGAACTTGAATATTTTGTGAACGATTAAAATGGTATCAAGCAGTCTCGTGTATCAAAGCTTTATGGAATGCACTTCCATTAATTTCCTAGCTGACAAATATCCGACTGTCTTACAGCAGTCCTCATCTCTATCTGCCGTCACAGGTAACACTAGGCAACACATAATCACGACCAGCCTGCCGGTGTTCGCCATACCCCGCGGGTTGACGCCGAACAAGCTCAAAATAGCCCGCGTTGTGGTTTAGCACATGCTCGAGCTCGGAATCATCCGTCCGTCCAGTAACACCTGAACCTCACATGGTCCCTAAAGCGTCGGGTTATTGGCGTTGTTGTAGAGTTGATCGTTCACTTAAAAACGCCACGGTACCCGACAGGTATCCAATCCCGCATATACAAGACATCACGGCTAGTCTTCATGGTACCCGCATGTTCTCAAACATCGACCTAGTACGTGCCTAACACCAGATCCCGGTTGCGGAAGACAATGCCCCAAAGACAGTCGTCATCATAATATTCGGCTTATTCGAATTCCTACCTCTACCGTTTGGTTTACGAAACGCTGCACAAGCGCTTCAACGTTTCATCGACGACGTCACGCGAGTTTCAGATTTTGTCCACCCATGCATCGACAACTTATTTGTTACAGGCGCCTCGGAACAACACCAGATTTATCTGCGACAGCTCTTCGACAGACTAGCAACTTTCGGGATAACGATTAATAAGGAAAAATGCGGTTTAGGTCAGTCTGCCATGGAGTTCCTAGATCACCATGTTGATCAACACGGTGTTCGACAGTTGACTGATGAGGTAGGAGCAATCTGCGACTTTCCCAGTCCAACATCTCTAATCGCCATCCTTCGATGTGAAGGAATTGTCGAACATTACAGACTGTTTATTCCTCAATGGGGCCAGCTTATGCAGTCTTCAACCGATTCACTCCGCGGCCATGTCAACAGAAGCGTAGAGTTATCAGCGAGAGCCATCGAATCGTTTGATCGAAATAAGGATGCGTTAGCTACTGCCGTCATGTCACATCATTTCAACTCAGCCGCGGAAATAAGTACAGTTGTTGACGCGTCATACACCACAGTCGGCGCCGTGATTCAACAGTTTGTCGATGGACTCTGGAAGTCGCTCACTTTTTATTCCAGACGTCTACGTCCGTCTGAAACACAGTATAGCACGTTCGGTCGTGAGTTACAACAGTTAGACATCGCGTCTCAATTCCAGCAGCAATAACGCTGTGGCTGATGCTTTAGCCCGCGTATCAGCACTAGTTGGTCCCGACTCAATTGACTTAAACGCTATGGCCAACGCACAGCGTTTGGAAACTGATTTCCGCGCTTCCTGCCAACAATCAGCTCTGTGACTGACGGAGCAGCCTTTGCCAGCATATGCAAGCACGATTCTTCGTGGTACTTCCGCTGAATATCCGCGTCCAGTGATTCCTCATTTCTCCCAACGACGTGTTTTCGACACAATACACAACCTCGCCCACTATGGCATCCGGACACATTCCCGATTTGCGGTTGTTTCGTCGCCTTTGAGGGAGGATACTCGGCGGGAGCTTGACAGCGACTGTGAGCATTAATTCCCTTCCACCTGCGACATCTGGGAATTGTCGTACCAATCACACGCTGACTGGATATCAGCTGGTATGCCTTCAGCTAGTTCAGGCCAAGGGTGACTGGCTGCCGTTAGACTCATCAGCATCGAAGGGTTGTTGCTACAGTACTCTTCTATGGGAGAGATGTGCAAAGACCTGGAAGTTTCACTAGTCTACCTGCGTTATGATGTGTAAAATAGTTCCAAAACTCATAGTTGCATATTGTACCTAGGCTGTTAGGAAAGTTCGCATGATGCATGTTGTCCGATTGTTTGTCTGCATGCGATTTGACTACGGTGCAAACCCGAACGCACACGTGTGTCATACTCCTCCGGTTTAATCGTTCGTCGACAGCCGGTCTCTAACTTCTCCAGCTGACTTATGCGTCGGTGCCCTTTCCAGTTTTATAAGAAACCCTTTGTATATTTTAAGTGATAGATATTCGATCTGTTCTCTCAACGGGCTTTCGTATTTCGCGTGTGGTTATTTCATACTTGGGGACAACAAGCTTGCTGTGTTTGACCATTGTTATCTCCGCCAGTTGGCCCATAGTAAATGGACTGGTTGCCTGAGCAATATGGCAGTTCGCCGGCGCGTATTCTGGAACGCTCCGGATACGCCATCAATTGGTCCACTAATCACGGTACACAGTCTGCGATGGTTGGGTCATGTACTCCGTATGCCATCTGAGCGTTTACCGTACTGGACATTATATGCCGAGGCCACCAACAGTTGGGTAAAACCGCGTGAAGGTCAAGCAACAACGTGGGCACGAAATATGAAGACCTTGACTGCTACATTGAACAAAGTGGGTAGGTGTTGCCTGCCTGAATGGGGTCTTCGTGATCACTCAAACCGCTGGTTAGAGACGCTATCCGAGATGACAATGTGTCGCAGTCAATGGCGTGCCGGTATCCATACCATTTCTAGTCCTTCCGCTTAGTTCTCTTTTATTAATTCTCAACCTTCTCAGTAACGTTTTCTTCTAGGATATTCCACGTCACTGCTGAGGCGAGCGGCGGCTCGAGCCACAGTACCTTTTTGTCAGGCTCATGGCTGTTATGATGATGATGATGATTATGATGATGATGATGATGATGATGATGATGATGATGAAACACGTGACCGACTTGGCCAAGTTGGCCAGCAGTAGGCCAGACGTTGGCCTGTCTTTTCTACTACGATGACCAAACAAAAATAAGAAACTTCGGAGAATGGCACATTATCCTGGGACTACTTTTGGGGTTGAGTAATGATTATGGATCTTAGAATGGTATTCTCACCGCAGTAGATAGATATCTGAATACGGAATAGGTGGTTGTCTTCTGAGGGTAAAGTTTGTTAATCCAGGCTAGTTCGATATCTCTGGGTCATTTTATTGTGACGTGCCTCTGTAACGTGCGGCTCAAACCAGCGAACGCGCACAGGTTGAATTTGAATTGTGTATCGGGGCGTGCTACTGTGTTGTCGACGCCGTTTTAGTTTTCGTTTGTGTAAGTCGTGTGCATGGCTTACTGGGCCTTTGACTCATGCTTGTTTCTTGTTGTTTCCTTTCACAGGACCGTTGTTGGAACCCATACTTCGAAAGAACGCTGTCTTCCGGTGTCTCCACATTACCCCAAAGTGGGTCCGCAGGCGTAACGGACAACCGGAGTAAAAACAGCCGGCTTGCATGTTACACCACTGGCTTGGTCGTTTTTCAAATTGTTTTTTTCGCGACTTTTTATGGATAATTCTAGATAATAATATGTCATGCCACTCTGATTGTTTGCGTGATACAATTTACTTTATTGTTCAATGAAAACATGTTAAAGGCTGACCTAAATACTGGCTTTCACCTAGGTTTTCGATTTTTTGATCTTCATACTGCCTAAAGCCACCTGGTTAATAGACTTTTGATGCACCATGAGTTTCGGACGAAGGTTGTATTGTCGTATCACTACATATATTCGAATACCCCAGGAACGTCTACGGCTTGGCACCAGAACTGTCGATGTTTCCCCCATTACTATCCCTGCCACCTTGGAGAATGAAATTGTTTTACTAGGGAAACCTAGTAGTCTTTTATTTTGTTATGATTATTTTAAAATGAAGAAGACAAAGATGACCAGGTGGTGAAGGACACGTGTCCAGTCCTATCTGTTGAGACGATTCGCGATCCGCACGGTTTTGTGGACGACATATCCAATTGTTATAGTGAATGCTAAGGTAACAGCCTCATCTATTCCTGAAGCAGTGGGATTATTTTCAATTAACGCGAAGTCCTTGGCGGCCGCTGATTTGAAGTTGCTCATCACAATATTGAAGCCGCGTGTTTCTGAGTTGCCTTTAGATCCGAGAACTGTGCGCAACACTCCAAGGAAATGTCCAAAGAGATGAACGTGCACCTCAGATTTTTACATAGAAAAGCCTTATCTGTTAAAAGTATTGTTGATTCGAATTATGACTTCACATGTTGACAACTTTTAACTCGAAATCATTGACGTGAAGTGGACATTTGTCAGAATCATAGTCTAACTTTAGGTGCCACGTAGGGGTCCATAATGCGTTTTTAACATAAACTTGATTTTTGATGTAGTGATCCCATGTCTGTTACAAGTTTCATTGATTCGTGTTATGTGTTCACATGTAAGTCTCTTCCCTCTCAGAAAATGTTCTTTTATGGAATTGCAGTGTTACTCTTTTGGTTTTTCTCCATTGTTGTTTCCGTTTATGCCCTGTTGTTCCGTCATTATTTTTTTGTGGTTTTCGTTTTTCAGATTTTTTCAATTCGCATTACGCGTACAGCATGCTGGATTTGGAAATACCTTCAACATTAACGGAAATGGTTGCTAATTGCTGTTTCTCATTAGACTCTATCAACTTTTTATATGAAATATATATGCACTGTTTTTATCGGGGCACTTGTCGTCCTGCTGTTAATTTCTGCATGTTCAGCGGTTACACAGAAGATGTTTACGATAGTATTTCCGTCGTGGGATCAACTTGGAGAGTCATTCGATGCGTCCCTTGTCCATCTCCATATTGATCCGCTTTGGGTCATTTAACTGTGTTCGCTCTAAACGATTCATTGCAAAAATGATCCTGATAAATTGGTTCAACAGTTTGTTACCAGATAAGATCGATAGCTGTAAAGAGAAGTCGGTGAATGGTGTCAGTAGTTCGTAAGCGTTGGATGACATAAGATTCGAACTGCTTCAGTTGTTGACGCGAGTAACCGGGAATGTAAGAAAGGTACAGTTAACACAATCGGCCTACTCGGATTCTACTTTAGCCTGCTGGAATCCAACTCTGGCCCAATCCCATCCAACTCTGGCCAGAGTCGGACCGGCTCTGGGTTTTGTTGCACGCCTACTCGAACCCGACTTCTTTCCAACTCTCGCCAGAGTCGGCCTGTTTTATGGAGGAATGGTTTGTTAAGTTGTGCGTGTGGTATAGTGACTAAGCAATTTCGTTTGATTGGAATACGTGGATATTAATGGACCAGACCGTTCAGCGTATCTTAGAACGAACGAGCTGTATCATTGGATATTGTATCTCAAGTTTACCCGTTTATAATTTAATAGCTCAAACTCTGTCTCAAAGTGAATCTAATAAACAACAAGATCGGTGTTGCCTAATATTCTATCAGACAACCGAAAACAGTATGACATACTATCCAAGCGGAGAAAGTTTTTCGTGTATTGTGTCGTCAAACCAATGAGCATATGCTCACCTCATGATGCAGCCATTGCGACACTGTTTTGGAAACCCTCATTCGACGTACGGAGGCAGATGGTAATCAACCAACCACCACTATGGCGTAAAGGGCTGGTATTAATGAGTTCGTGTTATTTATTCAAGTGTGATATGGTTGTTGGGGCATCATAGTTTCCGTGTTTTGGTTCTGTTGTTTACATAAGTCAAATTCCTTCCCTTGTCCTCACCCTTTTAATGGGCTTGTTATTAGTTTTCAACTATTTTTGCAAGAGTTAGAGTTAGTTCACCAGTAACGATAAAAGACTCGACGCGAAATGTTAATATGTCGTCTACTCTCTTCGGTCGTGAACGTAAAATATTAGAATATATTGGACTTGCGGATAGTGAGGGTTAGATCGATTTTGTTTGCACTAGTAATTCTGTACTCGAGTTTCTTAACTTGCGACGACTCATTAATAAACCAGAAACAAAAGAGTCGAAGTTCCAATTGAAACTTCGACTCCTTTGTTTCTGGTTCTGTGTGCTACTTTTATTGTAACCAATAACTCAGTCTTGTTCCAGACTTAATTGAATCGATCAATGACTCTTAATTTCTTTGCAGATTGAGACGTTATTTCAGCAACCTACTGAATAGCCCACTGTCATAAAATAGAACAGCTTACGGATGGCAATAAGGCATGAAGATTTCGGTTTGTCCCGCTAGTTGCCCACTGAATACAAGCGTCGTCGTCTGAATAATAAGACGTTCGCTGCTACAATGTTTGGGAATGTTAAACAGCTTTCCCTCGAAGCGTGTCATGTGCCCAGGTGTCAGCCGTCGTAACCACGAAGGAACGGAAATCGTATGTCATGTTATTTACTATTTATAAGCAGTTGCTCTTTCCACAAAATCTATTTTATCCAGGATTTTATTTGTATCATTTTTCCTCATTCTGGTTCGAAAGGGTTAATATATTTCAAACATCATGAATTCAATAAATCAGCCTAAGTGATATGATTGAAAACAACCCGTATATTCTAATAGAATAACGCTGAAACATCATTTTGAAATTACACATTTGGTTTGGGGGTACATTCCTGCAATAGTCATGCTGCACTACTCGTCGAATGTAAAGTGAAGAAGCACATTTTGAACTTTTGTAGGATTTTCCCCTCAGTAATTGCGAACATTTCAACGTAACCGACAGAAGATACATTTTGTCTAGTCGAATGGAACATCACCTAACCGCGACGAGCACATGTGTAAATGACTGGAATCTCATTGATCCACTTGAACTGCTTGGGACTTCTAAATTGTAGTTTCTGTGGTAACTTGAAGACAAGTAGAGCAATCTATTTTGATGACTAATCTGTCGAGTTGGAGTCTTTTCCCCTTCGCAATTGACTGTTTCTGATGAAAAGCGGTGAATATCTGTTGCAGTATTTTCAACCGTAAGCCCCAGGCTGGCAGACTTGGGAACAAAACTAGAAATTCTTCAAGGGGAATATCAAACGTGAGGGAGCGGTAGGATCAGTTTCAATTCCTATCTGAGTAACGTTGGTTCTCTTTAATTGTCACTGGAGTTAACCACGACCGATTCTAACAGCCGACAATTGAAATCTACCTAATCCAAAACAGGGTGTTGATCCTGTGTTGCATAATACTAAACGATACAAGGTGGATGAATGTGAACACACCTAAAACTAAGAAACCATTTGCAGTCTTTCGAACTTTTCCACATACTCAAATGCCTCTGTCAGTTATCAGTTAATCAGTTACTACTCAACGTTGGGTGTAGAGACACACTGATTCCTGCTATCTTTCTGTAAAAGATCAGCAGTAGTAGGTCAACGCTGTTGTGTTACACAAGCAGGATATCTATGAAACATTCAGTACTTCAGCTTTCAATACATTCCACAGGCAGATTAGATGTCACATTATGCTCAGTCTCTACGTTTCGTTCTCAGCCATTTTCTGTGAGACATCCAGAATTGATTTCTGGAAACCAAATTTGTTAACACTCTACTGACACTCTACTAACACTCTACTGACTCTACTAACATGAATGGTTGAACGGTGTTATTGAGTTGTTGATCGGAAGACCCTCGCAAAATTATGAACAGCCTCCTTAGGCCGGTCGGAAAGTTGTGTGACTGGTCTGATCACTGTAACTTCGTCAGAAGTATGTTTTGTTTTGAAAACGTTGTACCATGACAGGTCTAATTACTTACGAACAAGTGCACACGGAGATCCGTGTTGTCGTTTGCTGCAAATGGAGTGCCCCGTATTCCACGTTCACATGTGCGTTTCTGGTGGTCTGTTTTCAAATTTCGCTAGCCGCACGCCCAGTTAACGCATTTTCATTCATTTCTGTTGTATTTGTTTATTTTTATTGAATAGACTTTGGTGATTATTAACTAGAAACACTTGACACACTCATCGTCTCTGAAAGGTATCGCCAACCAATCTCGTACAGGCTTGAAATAAACGTTAGATGATCTATCTCGATAGACCAATTATATCTTCCGACATAGGTCCGAATGTCTGTAATGACTAGCACAGAAAACGTGGATGAAGGTAAAATATGTTCCATCCAACTTCGTTTGTGACAAAGTAGTGCTCATCAGGCGAAGCATTGTCCATCCCAGAAAACGAATAATTTGAGACCCAATTGGCGTGATTCTCTCAGATCACATGGGATTCACCTCGCTCAATAAACATGATTCTATGTGTTTCCTCCAGGAATAGAACAGAATGTTTTTTTCATCGCTGAAACTGATATTTCCAATCAGCGCGGGTTGAAAGATAAAATAACCTGGAAACCACTAGAAAAACCGCAAGGGCTTGTGCCACTCAGTTGCCTGAAGATCCATGGTAAAACGGGTGCGTTATCTATGGAGTAATAGTCGAACATGCATCTGCTGGATAGGTTGTATGCTCGTGAACAGCACTTGTGTATGGATGCGAGTAGAAAGTTTCGAGGTTGCACACACAACGGGTGCAATGCCTTTCTCCAGCAGTCTCGTGATGACAATTTCACTTCAAGTCTTAACTGGATTATGCATATTTCCACCCTACCAGGTCCACTTTCTTAATTTAGTTTAACTTACGTCATTGGTTATTCATGATGACGTAATATCCGCATGCTGCATTATCTCTGTACTGTTTAGAGAAACATAAATGAGAAAGACAGGTAGCCAGTAACAACACGTGATTCAAGCTTGAGTCCGCCCTCCAACAATGTATCACTAAGATCATATTAGCACTGTTTGTAATCCACTGTTGTATGAGTGTTATGCTGACCAGAAGCAAGTGAGTTGCAAAGACCCTTGTTCTTATTCCGAAAAGGCATTTGGTAAAAGTTATAACACCTTATGATCACCGTATCACGCCCTGCATGGCAAAATGTCAATACTATATTAAGATTGAACATGGCATGGTTAAACCAGGAAGGGAAAGCTAGTTAAGCCAACATTCATTCTATTTCTGTGTTCCGCAAATCCAACGGTGGAGGCACAGAGAACCTCAATTGCCGAAAGCAAACCAGCTGAATTACACTTCTGTCAGATATTCAGGTTTTCCTAAGATGTGCCCAGAAATGATAAGTTCGGCCTACGAGACTCCAGTATTCTAAAATTACTTACACATCCTTTGAATGTTGTTGTTACTTAGCGTGTTTGCAATTATAAACTCACGGTCAGTACAATCCTAATTCAATCGTGTAGCCTGACGGATGGGGAGTCTAGAAACAACATTTTCAACTCTCATTTTTCAGTGAGAGTGCAAGTCTATTTCGCTATATTGTCAGTAACCGTGATGCCATTTCTGCTTACATATTTCAACACTCTGCATCAACTCATTTATGCCGCAAAACTCAACACATGTTGAAAATATTTACATAAATTATTGCTTTTAGTGATTGTTAACACAATTTTGGCTCCTCTTCACTTTATGAATGCTCGTCATAAATCTATCTCATATCTTGCAGTAAGCACTATTCCACCGTCATGTTTGCCTAATACAAATGTACTGGAGGCATTGTTTCGGTTGTATAAACGCCTGTTGTATGCGTCACCACATTCTGACTTATTAGTCATTTTATCTGGGCTGATGTTGAATCCATTTCAGAAGCACCATAATGAAAATTATTCAAAAACCTGCTTTCGGACATGATTACTTTAAAAAGCCTGTGTCATGGGTATTCATTTGTTGTATATTCAGCTCACACGAACACGAAAGTCTCACTCAGCAGTTGTGTAAAGATAACGTTTCAAACGCATTTTTATTTGAAATTTTAATCTCCATTGTGTAAATCCAAAAACAGTTAGTGAATCTACCTGTTCTTTGATTCGCAGCATTCTCTTGAGTAAAAGCCAATCGAATCATCATTATGTCGACGTTTCTTCTACTTTGAACATAAACCACAATTTCATCACACCAATAATTTTGTCGGCAACATTGTGATATCCGTGAATCGAGTATTGATGTTTGAGGACCATGTTATATTTTGTATATCATTTTCCAGTAACCATTAACTTCATTTCTGATGCTTACTGTATTCCACCAATGTGGACTTCTAATTCTTGTGCTTCCAACCTTAGATTTCTGGATGGTATCAGGGGTGCAGTGGAATCGTTCATATGCTGCCATTGCGAGCTTGTCTGAAACCAATGATATGTTATGTTTATAACTGTTGATGTAAGGCAGCATTAGACTTGCTGTTAGTAGATAACCTCCATTGATACCAACGCACCGGGATATTACAAACACTGAGAAGAGAGTTGACCAGTTTACGTTCAAAATATAATTTACGCTGAGCTTCTACATGACGTTAGATACCAAACCGAGAGTTATGCCAGTAAAATGCATCAAATAACCTCCAGTCAACAGCAGTGTGGAATAAATCTACTTAAATTAAGATAAGTATTATCGGACAGATGAATCGGATGTTCCAAATTTAATAAAACTTACATCTTGATATTCATTGGTATATATGTATGAGATGTTGGGAAGTTGTAGGCCGATGGAAATTTCCAGTTATTTTGTGAATGCATGTAGTTTTGTGTATTAATGCACATCTCATATCCCGTTGTATTTCACCGGTTGCATGAAATTTGCTAGCAGGCTGAGTTGTGCAAACTGCCAACGACCATTTCAATGAACGTCGTAGAGTTTACTCGAAGGGAAACGGTTAAGTTGAGCAGGCAGTTGTACACGGCATAAATAGGTCGCATCAGTTACTAAACAATTCAGGTAAACCCTCTTTGCCCTATGGCGAAATGAGAATAAATAACTTAACCGTTACGCGGATACTCCACGGTATCCAAAGTCGATGAAAAACAGTGTTTATGCGTTGAGCATTGCATAAAGTTGAAGTCTTGAACAGTTTCATTGTAGACTTATTCTACTTTCCGAGCAAACTGACAAAATATCACTGATGTCAAGCAATTCATTTTTTCGAACACCGTCGGATCCATTCATTTGAAGTGTAATAGAAAATAAATTAAACACAGTCGGACATATCATTTACTGCTATCATTCCCGACAAAGATTGTGCCACTCAACTCAACACCCGCAAGATTAACAAATGAAAGGTGAGTTGTGAATTAATCTCATCAAAGTTTATTTAGAATTTAAAAAACGAATTTTTAAGCGACAGAAGCCTTTGGATGGGTTCAATAAACTCGACGTTTGTTAAAAACTAATGGAATATTTTGTTGTCTCAACCCAGACGCAGCATATTCATTGGACGCTTCGCAATTCTCCGTCCGCGATTTTCATCCTTGTGTTGTCTACCTGGAATCAAAAAGAAAAGTGTTTTTGTTCAGGTGATGTACAGAACTAAATCATTTCAGTTCGTCAAACGAGGAGATTGTCCATTCTATTAGGGACTGCCTATTCAGCATAGACTTCCGCGTACATATGCAAATTAACTTTGTCTGACGGAACTTACTTGAGTGTGAACTGCCGGACGGATTTACGAATGCATCCTGGGAATCGTCAAATCGATCTCGCTTATTGTTTGCGCCTACAATTATAAACGTTTCTACTTGTAAGTTTTGACTGTAACTGCGTATTTATCATTTACTATCAATGGGATATTGCCATATATTTTATAACGTAGCTACTGGTTTATATTCACTTGTAGAGATTGCACATGTTTACTGAATTTCAAATGTTTTCATTTCGACGCTAACATGAATGCTATCAATATATTTGTTAACTCGGATATCAATCGGATCCAGCACGACAAACTCACTTGCCACGAATGCCACTACACATAGAAGTAACAACGTCTTCCAAATCATTTTTCGTAGTGCAAGATCTTCATGAGATATTTATGTATTTGACAATTAGTTCCGTCCAATAATATTAGCTTCTTCAGTGTGTTGTTTTTCGTTGTGGAATTCAACCAATTGGAGTGAACACAAAACCTCGTTTACGGTCACTGGTGGATATCAGATGCACCAATCTCACTCAAACACTTTCTCATTTCTTACATCGGTTCATGGCTTTCACTCCATTACCGCATAATATCAAGCAGATTTACCGAGAACTCTTGTACTCACAAACCAAAATCAGTTTAAAAATTATATTTTCTAACGTTAGCAAAATTGATCACCTGCAAATTTGCATCATTGGTAAAAACGAACTCTCTTTCCAGAGTTGATATGCTTAGCAGATTGGTTATGAGACAAGAGATTTTGGGTGCGTTGACGGACGTTTTCAGTAGAAGACATAATCATGTTTCCAACGACTGGAGGACAACCACGTAAGACGGGTTTGGCAAGAAGTCACTATTCAGCGAGTACATCATGAAAAATTTCCCCAATCTTCTCGGCCGGTATCCATGTACTTTTGCTAGAGTTGATATGCCATGTATACAGCATAGCAGATTGGTTATGGGACAGAAGATTAGTATGTATGTTGACGCCAGGTTTCGATATTTTACATACGCTGTCAACAATTGCAAGACAATTATGTGTGATATTTAAAAACTCAGGAAATTCGAGCGAATTATGTAGTATTCAAACCTTCAGAAAGTTGGCTAGTAAGATCACGATATCGAGTCACTTGTTGGATTTGATACGAAGGAATTTGTCGAAATGGCATGCAAGTGCCCCGGGAGTTGCAGCATAAGAAAGCCGGAAACTGCTGGGCGAATGTAATTCGGATGTTGTGAATTGAAAGACACCGCGTATAATAAACGTTAACTTTGGCTGTGAAAGTTAATACGAGTCAGTAGACAAATATTCTTCAAATCAATCGTGCAAATCGACTTACGGTTAGATGGTGGAAGAAATTATCAACAATGAAATCAGTGTTAGATATATTGCACATAGAAGACTAATTTAGCAAGCCTGATTTTCTGTCCTCCACATGGCTCGCAAAATTGCCAGTCCAATCCAGCCAGTTTCTGCTGCGACCGCTTTGCGCATACCCATACATACAACGTAGCATTTGGAAGACTCTAAGTGGCCAAGCTATTCAAAGGCTACGGGAAACATACCTGCACAAAAGTCACCATCTCCTTAATGTAGACTAGGGTGAAAAATATTCGCCATCACTCTGAGAAGCGGTCTTGTATTAATAGCAAATCCTAACATGCATGTGTGATACATTAAGAATACCGAGGGTGATGAATATATAGTCCGGCTACAGCCTTGCAAAATGCAATATTTTTCAGTTTCAACTAAACTGATGACACAAGTATTATTCATTTGTCGTCACCTACCTGAACATGAACTCAACTTTCAGGGTTCAAAGGTTTTTAGGCAACTGGCACCTTGTTTGTGTAAAAACATAGTTGGAGCGCGTGAACATGAAACATCCCGGTTCTACGGAACACGTTAAGGCAATTTCGGGAACTCACCTGAGTACCCAACAATGCAACTCACACTTGCTGATGTAACAGTTTTCATGTGGATGCCAAATATGTAATACGTGGGATCAACATGTATTATAATAGACAATGCTAAAATTAGCACCTTCACCCACCTTTTTATTGAATCGAACATACTGGTTGTCAGAAACACGGGCGTTCCTAGTCTTATTTATGAATTTTTATCCTCTCATCCCTTTCACAAAAATACCGTCAATCCATGTGAAAAATGTTTAACTAGTTATGCAACGATTCAAAGTGTGATCATCTATTCGCACATTCTCGTGGTTATGTGAAACCCAGTAATCGCAAAACGCACAATTGTATGCAGCTTCCGTTTTGGCGTCTTAGTCGGCTAATCCTGGATGCCATGTAACCCAGTTCTACGATCTCGTAGTGAAAAATATTCAAAGCGTTATCCACACAGCATCACCGTAAGAAGTTATCATCCAACTCATGTTAAACTAGAACAAGACAAATTTCTCGTGCAAGTAAAAACATCATCAGAAAGAAACGCCAGATATTCGCAATTTTTACGGATAGGAATGACTGAAGCAAGCGTTTAAGTGACAGGTTTACAAACCTATAAAATTCACCTTCAACTAACGCATTCACAAGTGTTATGGCTCCGGATGCTCTCGTAAAAAAAGTTTTTGAATTTAATGATGTGATATGCGTCAACTGTTCGTTATCCCTACTGAAATACAACGCATGCGGCCTATCAAATTCTACTTCGGTGTTATGTTTCCCTCTTTGAATTGAATACCGATTGTTGGGTATCATTCAAGTTTTAGTCCAATTACGATTAACAGTTGACTTCACTTCTTTTCAGTGTAAGCTGATAATCTGGTTGAGCTTATTCTGTGCACATGACCCCTTTTTCCACCTGATAATGATACGACAATGCAGCTGTCTTGTCGTTATGAGCTTTGATTTCGCAGGCCCAATCTTGTTTTTAATTCCCAAGCGAGCTGGATGATTTCCATGGAAGTTTGTACATGAATATTCACAGGCCGACGTAACATTGTTCAACACGTCACGTTTGACTGACTACGTCTAAAATAAACATCAATCACACTCTTCATGTAACTTGCTGAATGTTGTGAATTCCAAAGTTGTTCTGTAGTAATTTTCATCAGCACCTCCGTTGTGTTTTAATGAATGATGCTTCACTAACTGAACTTTCATCCGGCTTGCAGTTAGACTGGTAAAGCTGAATTGTTTAGATTGGAGGATTGGTAGTTATATTGGTATAGATTGTTTGCATACAACTTCGAATGGGAAATATGTGAGGTTGCTCTGCACAACTCCAGCGGGAATCACTAGCCATATTGCTTGTTTATTCATGATTAGTCATGTAGGACTGCAGATCGTAGTGTGGGTTTAGAACACACGGTTGGTTAGATCCTTCGAAGCCATGATTTAGAATCGAGGTGTTATACTGTCTAACAATTCTCATAATGAATGCACATGTTTGGCCCGAATGTAATAGAGATGTCAACGCGGAAATCGTGAGGGCCCGGGTAAACAACTCACCGAAGATTCGTTTGCTCAAGTACGCAATAAATGATGTTGAATTAAGTTGTTTCTCTTGGGGCAATAACATTCCTCTCTCCATAATTGAATTAGTTCTCTCCGTGTTACAAGCACAGGCTACAAGTAAATGAAGTTGACTTTAGGACAGTAATTCTAATGGCAACCTTTGGATATACCGAGAATGCTCCAGTTGCCGCTGTTGAACCAGGTCAGAATAATCAGGAGCACTATAATGATCCCGTCACAGACAAGGTTTCATCTAATGGTCTGTTATGCAGGAGGACTGCGGAGTAAATCATGCAGAGACACACGTATTGAAATTTAGCATCTCGTGGTTGTGGTGTGTTCAGATACGTCTGTGGACGTTATTGAAAACGTACTTATCTTTGCATGACCTACAATTCACAATTTACGGCATTGAGCTGATGGTAAATGGTGCACGAAATCACATAACTTTATGTGAGTGTTCGCAACAAATGCATTGCCAAAGCACGTTACCACCGAGCTCATTGTTGAACACATATATGATCTTCATCAGAGCAGGGGAAGACATATATTGCGATATGTTAACATTTCATTTACTCTCATCAGTCACAAACGTAAAACATGCAAGTTATATACAGCATACAGATAAGAATAGACATGGATCAGACACGTATACATGCACACCGATTGTTATGTAATCACTACCATGACAACCCGATTGGTTGCCCTAGCCACTTTTGTGCACATAACGTCGGCTGGTAAGTTCGGATAAGTATCGCTTAACAGAAAGCAAATAGCCTCGGTTTTCGATTGCGCAACGGTATCTTGAATGAGTATACTGGGTCAACTTAGTGAACTGTTGTCATGAGGTGCTCAGCACTCAATGACGTTAGGTTTCGAGCCGTCAGCGCAACAAGTTGAGGCTAGTGCATCATCTGTTGTTTCAACCACTTCGGAATGTGTTCGGCGAATCGCTAAGATAGCTGTCAATCTGTTCTGCCCATGTAAACGTCACTACAACTGCAAGTGAGCTGGTACACAACGTGGGAGGCTGAAGAGTTTGGCAAGCTACATTCGCGATTGCCGAAAACTCGTCTTATGGTGGTTAGAAATAAGCGCAACTGCGCAACCACATAAGTTTGAACCAGAGCAGACTTTAATTTGTGCTTTATGTCGTTGGCTAAATGGTCACCTCTGAATGGTAAGAATAAGAAAACATCCTTCTTTTGAGCTGTCACTATGGGCTTAGTTCTGTTCTTCACAATATTATGTGCTCCGATGAATTTGTCGAGGTATCCATTTGCTAGTAAAGTTTGTCTCAGAAATTCCTGTTCCATCTGCAGTGTATTGGGGGTGCAAATATGCTTGGCTCTATGAAACAGTGTTTTAACCAAACCCCGTTTGTATGCAATAGAAGCAAAGCTGGAAAACCAAAGATATTGACCACCCCATGTTGCTTTTAGGTGAACTGAGCACAGTAACGTGCCATCCGAACGTCTAATAATGAATACATAAAAAAAACCGGACTGTTATTCGATTCAAATTTGTAAGGTAAAAATAGGTTGGGGTGAATATTATTAAGAAAGTTGAGAAACAAGTCAACATGAGTGGTCAGTAAAACTTAAAACATCATCAACGAATCTTTTTTACAATAAAAACACATCTGTGTAATCCAGCACTCGCCGCTCAATCATTCCTAGGATGTCCGATAGCGTTAGGCCTAACGGACTACTCATAGCCACACAGTCTATCTGTTTGTAAGCAAGTCCCTCAAAATTGAAACGAATGTTTTCTGTACAAAACAGAATAAGACCTTTGAGGTATTTTACTGGAACACATATATCACAGTACTGACTGGAGATCAAGTCACATAAAAAATCAACTGTTTCACGAAGGAGAGCATTTGTAAAAAGAAAATCAACATCCACGGATTACACTGCTTGAATACCCATCGAAGTGTTTTCTAGGATTTCAGCTAATTCGAAGGAGTTCATAAAACAATATGGAGATAAAACTTTACGGCTGGGATCAAAAATATCTACTGGCCAATTAACAACTTTATGGTAAGCAGAATTTTAGTAGAGCAGTCAAAAACGTAAATGCGCACGATTTATGGCCTGGCAAATTTCTCTGCATATTATCAAATGCGTACTACAGAACAGGAGATTATAAAACAGAACACAGGGGTCAATTGTGAAACTAGACATATCAGGGAAACACACGGTGGGTCTGTTCGCCAATCAGACAAGGTCATTGTTACCATGGGAGTGATAAACTAACAAAGGAGTCTTTCTGCACACACAGAGGGGGACACCAACGTTTCAGAGCAACTGCCTCAGCATATCGTGACAACCGGGGCTTATCATTTGCGTAAACAACCAATAATGCCTGCATAGGGTCCATCTGGTGATGGCTCTCCAAGAGATGACGAGCGATCGCTGATGCCGGTGGTTTGTGTGGCGGTTGCTGGGTGCACACATGGGTATCAGTTTACATGTGCACTGTAACTGACAGTAAAGAACATGTCGAAGTAGTTCTGACGGTATTTAGTGGATTGCACACTAATATTACATTAAATTCTGAACACGAATGTAACGAGTCCCTTCCGTTCCTGGATATCCGCCCTACTCGAAGAACTGATGGATCAGTGCAACGCTCAGTTTATCGAAAATGCACTTGGATTGGCCAATACCTGCACTTCAACAGCTTCGTTTCTGGGCATTATAAAACGGCTCTTATCAAAACATTGTTCAGTAGAGCCATAAAAATTTGCACTCAGGACACAATCCTGAGTGAACTGCAATTAATTAATCAGTTTATTTTGAACAACGGATACCCTCAATCAATGATCTCCAAATTTTCTAAAGAAAACTTTCTTCAGAAAATTGTTCAAGCACAAGATTTGGTGTAGAGTTTTTCCATCCTTGTGGACTTTTGGAGCACCTCTCAATCGGGATGTTTCCGTATCAACTGGTTTCAACTGTCTATACTGAGCTTCAGATATGTGTCCATGTAACAACAATATCTGAACTTGCTTTTCCAACTATATATTGTTTTCTGCTGTTTAGTCCGAATATTGAGCAGTTCATGCGATATGGGATGATTTCAAACAGTATGACTCTAAACCATTTCGTCCACATAGTTCCAGTATGGCATTCTGATTACTGCGAAGGTAACAGTCACTCCGATTGAACATTCGATTATTCAATTAAATCTTCTCATACATTTCGAAATATGTTTATTTACATTTATCTGTTTACCCAGTTTGATTGTTCAATCAAAACCACCCTATTTTGACGAAGTGAATCACAGGCTGTCACGCCTCTCAGTAGTCGTCGGCTGAAAAACATTGGGCATCCATTTGTCCCAAAAGATTTTTTATTCATCTAAGGTTTGTGTTGAAATTATTTTACGGAATCTAGTCACAATGTACCATGTGGATTTGTATTTCTGGAAGTGGTTTGATAACTACGACAGAGTATTTAATTCTAGGTGTTTGGCAGCTATGAATGAAGACGGCCGTGCTAAAAGTTCACCGTCAGCATTGTTTTTTTAAAAGCATCCGTTTTTCATTAATCAATTACATGATACCACATAACACGCGTTGTAGGAATTGGCGAAAATGATCTCAGGTAATTTTTGCATGATTCTCAGAAACAATCATCTTTGTAGACATCTGCTTAGTTGCTATGAAAGAATATCATCCAGATATATTCCTTTTGTGAAAAATGTCCGATTGAGGCAATTATGTATATAGGAGTGGGATGTGAAAGATTTACACATATACTAACGTTTAGTTCTGTTGAAAGTGGATTAGAAACTATATCAGAGTAGTGTGTTACTTGTTCATCGGATTTGCAAACGTGTTTAACCCAAATCGGAAATGGTTAACGTATTATTCGGTTCACTGTGACCACCTCCATTCAGTCACTTCGATCGCAGCCTGACTCTCTGCGTACATTTTGTCATAACTGAATATGCATCATACAGTTTTCACTGAATTTACTAAATTCCGTTTGGTCTAACTGACTTAGGTAGGTTCAAATTCTTTTTTCGAAAATCATTGAGCTGTGTTAAATTGCTTCATGAATGCCGCATTACTCAGCGAGTACTGCTAATCTACAGTACTGTTGACATGTATCTCGAAGTTCGATTCGATTAAACCATACTTTGCATGTATTTTGAAAAGGTTACAAACACCATAGCTTCATTTCAAATCAAAATGATTAGTGGTTATATACATCAACGAGAGGTGAACAACAATGATTTCTGCCACGAATTTAATTCCGTCCTTGAACCACATTTACGATGATAAAACCTAAGATCTCATATCTCCAGTCGATTTTACAACAACATCGGACCAAATATTCCAACGCGAGAGGTACTGATATCAGTGTAACCAATTGCGCTAATGCTTATCTATCAATAGCTATTAGTATAAACCTTTGCATACGCTCCTGCAATAGCCAGCCCCAACAGAGTATCAGATTGCTTGCATGACAGGTTGTTCGCACATAATTTGGGTACGAAATAAAACAGATGATGTTTTGTCTACAACTTTTCTGGACCGCATGTGTTTACTTGTTGGAGACTGCTCCACAAGATGCCAACATCGTTTATCGCCCATCCACTGTTTTCTGCTGACCACTTTCGAGACCTGAGTTCATATTTAAGTTTGTTGCAATGGAATCCTATAAGTGTTTGATGCTTCACTGATAAAATGAGTTTTGCGCTTATGACACTTCTAGCGATACAGAGATGAAGTAGTTTACTTGGCTCAAGCTCAGAACTTGTTTAAATACAGAAATAATAGCACCACTGAAATGAATAACTGAAACATTTATCTCTTGAGCTAAATGGTGCACACTGTCAACAGTTGCATAATAAAACAATAACAATGAAAAATAACTTTAGCGGCAATCACCACGGTGCTAAAACTGTCAGACAAGAAATCTCCCACCGAGAATGATAAGAAATAGCACACACTAGGAATAATACTAACTTTCCTTCTAAGAATGGTCGTATTGTTGCCAGTTTTGCCGCTGTTAGTAACTATGGAACCTACTTCTGCATGTTCTAACTGACATGTGCCAGTTCCAAAACACCGTAATCGACCTGTGTCATATGTTATCAGAGAGTTTAGCCCTACCAAGAATGAGCCTACTAAAACTCAAGACGGAAAACGTGAGCAGGCTTCTGGGCATTTTTGGGATTCCAAGTGTTTCTGTGATATGTATAATATGTCATACGACAATATATATAACAATGTGGAAGAATGATGTATTGGTGTTTGCCACACTTAGATCATCTACCGTATATATCATTGCAAGAAAGCTGAGAATACTTACTAGCATGTTGTGAGGTGCGAGAAGGTCTATGTATCCAGCAGGTAACAGTAGATAATCATAGGCTGTGGATTCCATGCTCAGCTGGATCTGGCATCATGTTAATTGGTTGTTGACAAAAGCTCAGTTCGAGATTTACGTAGTAAATGGCGTTGACCAAGAACAGTTGGTCGGCCGAAGTTCAGACATCGAGCTTCTCGAACGCGTATTATCTGAAAAGGCTGTCAATATTTGTGATGGCTCAGGAACGACGCGTGTTGTAGAGATTTCTGATAGGTCGAGGATTTCTCGACGTTTGAGGAGATTTCCGTAGCAATATGATAGCGGGTGAATAATTATGACGTAAGTAAGTAAGTGTGATGTTAGCCCACCTTATAACAAATGAACGGACAGAAACGTTCGAAACTGATGAGAAGTGAACTGTTACGTGTTACCAACTTGACGTACTAATGCATGTACTATATTAGAACGTCGATATCGATAAACCACATAAGCATTTCAAAATTCAACTCGATAAGCTAATGGGCAGCTGGTTACCTCCCAGATTCTCAGGAGATGATTATTTAATTTGCTGTTCCATGGTATGCAACTTTTATGTTGCACATTTCCCTGGGTTAGAAATTGTATCCGAGATATATATTTTGACTTGACTAAGTAGTTCATTCAACGGAACGCTGATCAAAATTCTTGGCTAATGATCACGATTATCTGAGGCAAATCTCAGCTGAACGCTCTTCTCGTTCTCACGCAACGAATTCTTGCAAATGGTGATAATTGGCGTTACTCTGCCTACTACGTTGACCGTCTTACTGACTCCGGATGATGATCCCTCATTGTAAAACGACTGACTTTATAATTCTCCGGACATTGATCTGTAAAATTTATTTAGTACAACTCTCCAACCGGAAGATTTTGTATATTATTCACCTGCAGTTACAGTATCTACACTACAACAAATAGTTACTACGTGCCAGCCAATACGCGCTCGTGACAGTCAGTATATGGTGAGAATAGCTTACACCGAGTCCGATCACATGCTCAAATCTGGTTCTTGAACCGCAACACTTCACATAATACTTATGATGTTTGGAGGGTGCTGGCAAACTGCATACTATCGTTCGCTCGATAACTCAGTGGCGCTTGACAAATATTTGATTTCGCGTATCAGGATATTTCGAATAATGTTCATGGTACCTGTGCAACAGCGTAAATTAATCACTCATGCTATTACCGTCGGGCCTCAGATGATGACAAAAATGCAGCTAATAATGTTAAGACTAGGACATTTGTTTTAGTCAAATATCGAATCATGTTATTTGTTTAACCAACGTTCCAACTTTCCAGTGGTCCTTATCGATGTAAGTGCCAATCAGAGGAGAATCAGTTTTTGATTGTCTGGAATAGTGGTGTAATGTGCGACCGAAACCAGCAAGCGTGCACTAGTTGGATTTGAATTGGTGACGGAGCGTGCTGTTGTGTTGTCAGCGCCGTTTTAGTCATCGTTTGTGCATGTCGTGAGCATGGCTTACTGGGCATTTGGCTCATACTTGTTTCGTGTTGTTTCCTCTTACAGGACTGTTGTTGGAACCTCAACTTCGGAAGAACGCTGCCCCTTGGTGTCACTACGTTGCCTCTAACGTTGATCCGCAGGCTTGACGGACAACCAGAGTAAAGACAGCCGGCTCGCATGTTGCAGTAGCATCGTGTGTAACTCGAGTTGATACAATAAATATTCAGTTATATGCCTACCTGCCTACCGCCCTCTCAATGCTAAACTCACCACGAAACTATCCAACTTATAAAAATGGCGTTGAAAAATTAGAAGCGGTTTGCAAACAACAACGTTAGAGAGTACATTTAAACTGTGGCAGTACACAAGGACAATTTGTCGTTGCCACCAATAATATTTCTACTATGAATATAACATAAAATGTGACTGATGATTTATTCATACTGTTGCGCTGAATGGTGAAAAGATCGCGTTGCACTAGATAAGGCCAAACCTGATGATGCAATAGTAATCAATAAAGGCTCGGTGATAGAAAACAAACAAGACGTAACGAACAACATTTTCAACGACGTTAACTTCAAAATGGAGATCTTCAATGGGGACAAACATTTTTTCATTGATGCAATTTTCAGTTACAAACCTGACTTCCTCTTTATCGGAAGGAAACATTAGCATTCAGCTTCTCAATTCACATCGTAACCAACTAGTATGTTGTAATGAAAGTTGCATGCGAACCCTGTTTATAAGTAACGAAACATCATAGCATCGGTTAGCTCCGGAAGTAACGAGAGAAGTACCCGTACCTAGTATCCCTTTTTGATGAGTACTAACGAAATTTAGTCAGACAGAGTGTGCTAACGAAGAAAAACACACTGTTATATAAAACGTCAGAACGGCATGAGAGATGAAATCGAATCACCTGAAAGCTCACGACATAACGCCTGCACAAAAATAAACAGCAACCCCACGAAGTGTACTCTCATCAGCAAATAAACAATTTAAATCCGCCAATAAAACAAACGTTGCATATATAATTAACTGCAATAACCTCAGAAGACAGTACCTCGGCCAAACCTGAATAAAGTCATCCTCATGAATACATGAACGTAAATTGGCCAACAACAGACGCAATCAAACTCTAATGTTCTCTGATCACCAGAATTAAGCTGGACACAAATTAGATTGCGTACTTCGGAAATCGGCTTTGCTATGCGTCTGAGTGAAATACGATGATTGATTATTGACATATACACTCAAGTCCGATTACTTGTCAGACACGTGCCAGGTTTGTAGTAACGGCTTTCATGTGGTTCACGATCCGTAATAATTGTGAGCACTGGGTTGATAAAGTACACTGTACTTAACCGACACGGTCATCGCGCCATGAAGATTTCCTCTTCCTGCCAGAATTCAATGTTTGAGACCATTGATTAGCTTCTGCTGGTAGGATTCTCTGAAACAGTTTCGCACAACATTCGTGTTTCCTAGATATTTTCAAACGCGGCATTTGAAGGGCAGTCACATATTGACTGAACGCTTGTTCAACATGTCAGAAGGCCAAGTTTACCTTTGCGAAACAGCTCCCAACTGCGCACATCCCTTAACATCCAACCATCTGACACGTATGCATATCAGCGTCATATAGTGGTGTCTCATTTTCCCTCAATGATTCATCACTTCACCCAAATTTTGAAAGTTGCACCAACACCCAACTTACAGCCGAAACGTTCATGCGAGCTCCTGTCCAACGTTGGGTGCATGCCAGGTTGTCCCACGATTGTGTTAGCAAAACGTGACGTGCACCACGGACATGATCACTTCAGATAGGTACTCAATATCCTAGGCAGTCATGTCTCTCGCAATAAAACTCAATATCTACTTACGAATGAGGTGATTGTGTACTTTAGTTGATAGGTGAAATCAGCACTCAGTGCGCCCGACTCAAACCGTCGAACAGAAGCCCGTCAATCATAATACTCGGTATGCGTGCGACCCTCAATAATAGTCCTCATGATTCCGCCACTAAGCCACTGAACGGTCAACCATCCCTTGCATGTGGAGATAATTGATCTACTGCTAATCGGAACTGCAGTTAAGCTGAATAACTAGCAGACCGGCTGATCCGCTCCCCTTGAAAAACGTTTAGGGACAAAATCTAAATGACTACATCCCACTCTTATTTGCGCGAACCCATCTTGTAACGTTTGCTTAATATTCTCGGAAAAGC
This sequence comes from Paragonimus skrjabini miyazakii, assembly GCA_014338405.1. Lineage (NCBI taxonomy): Eukaryota > Metazoa > Platyhelminthes > Trematoda > Plagiorchiida > Troglotrematidae > Paragonimus > Paragonimus skrjabini miyazakii. The sequence goes on from JTDE01003455.1 coordinate 34,176, forward strand.
CACGTAGACATCCGGTCTCAAGCTTTCGAAAGCATCATTCGACCACGTTGTAACGGTTATCCATGATCCTGAGTGATCTATAACGATTATAAAAACATTGTCATGACGAACGAGCCCAGAAATTAACCGTATGTCTCAACGGGTATATTTCTTGTCATATCACACGTCCTGTTCACAGATATTTTCATCGATGCGCTGCATATCCGTAGGGCTAAACATCGGTCAACTGGAGTCATTGATCCGTGGACGAAACTAATAGGGTGTGCATCACAAAACACCACTTTAAGCTGTTTGGTCCACAACTGTCATCCACTAGGTAATCTGCAAATAATTATCGAGTAATCGATCATCTTGGAGATGTAAGTGACGGTAATTCTGTATTCTATATAGCCCAAGTTAAAATTGCACTTATTCCAAACCGCTTCTATTTGGATTGAATATGCACCTCTAGTAGTAACACGGAACAGAAACTTCCGCGCTGTGCCAAATTCGATCAAATCAGATGGAGTATTGAAATTCAAAATGTTTTTGCTCTCGCTATCAATGATTAACGACAATGGGGATGGTTATGCTGAGGCCATTTGTTCAGTGAACAGCGTTTGTGGAATGTTTGAATGTGGTCACCAGAAAACCAGTGTCTTTGTAGAAGTTTAATTGGTAATCCATCAGAATGGTGACAATAGCTGAGAGTGAAAGAAGAAACGAAATGTGTGTGAATTTTGTGTAGCCCATATCACAATGGTTCAACTTCACCGTGTGTGTGCCTTCGGGTTATTAAAAAGACTCAGAAAGCATTGTGTACTGAAGTTTCTATTCTATTAGTCTTGTTTTGCTTAATCCAATTTGGCACCATCAATACGCGCTGAGGTGGGTTCAGAAATGTTCAACCCAAACCAGACTGTGGCTTATTAGTGCTTTCATATGCAATAATGGGAAATGTGTTTGTAGATTGAGTCCACGGAGATAGGTGCAGAATCGGGTGTTACTCCGACAATCATCTTCAATTCAAGTTTCCACCATGTAAGTGGATATGGTGTTGCATGTGATGTTCTGATTCACGAGCAACTGTATTATTTTGAACATATATATTCGGATCCCATTAGACAACTTTCACTGAGGGCATATGCACTGTATCATCTATCTCTAGCTAAAACAGTAGCGCACTCAATTTTTATGAAATATTTGAAACTGTCAAAATCTGAGGGTGCTAGTACTTATTCACTATTTTGGGTTACTACATCGAATCATGTACAAATCTCATTCGTTCAGTTATTTGATACGATGCACAGTATACACTAGCATTCGTATAATGATCTGAACTACTGTTGTCATACCCCAATGGTCACGGACTCAGCAAACCATCGATTGTTCGAATGAAAACGACAGGTATGAAAATAGTTTGTGTTTAATTTCCTTTCAAGTTTCTTCTGTTACTACGCTCATATCAAGTTACTAGCCACACTTGTTGTATGTCATTGTTTCAGACCCACGTGTGACATATGTAACGACCTTACTTTTCGTGGAGCCCATGTGAATGCTGAACATTATCAAACAATTCTATCACTAGTTTTGTCTTGGGTGACGTTAAAGGTTTCAAGAGTATTCGCAATCTGTAGCATTATCATCCCATCTTTGAACAAAACCTGCCTAAGTGAGTATACCAGAGTATGATGACGTGAACTGTGTACACCCGAACTTGGAATAGATGGTAGAAAAGCACATAAATCTATTTTTCAAACCGAAATGCACTTTACAAACTACGCTCCAAGTGGTCATAGATGCCTTTGAATTATGCTAGCACGTTGGGTTAAGCAGACAATCACTTGTGTCATTTATCATGATTAAAAACTCCGTCGAATCTAAACAGCTATCCATCTCCTACCTTTGCCAGAGCCTGTTATGCTGCATGAACCGATGATATGAAACAGGGAGTATATGCGTGCGCACAGTATATTCGTTATGCACAAAAACATTTTTGATCTGTGCCTAATCAGTAATGAGCATTCAATCTAAAAATAGAAACATGAAATCGCGGACATCTTACGTTTCATAGCAATCACCATCATTCCACTCATTTATATTAATCGATAAACTTTTCGCTTAGTGGCCATATAACTATTTGACGTTCTTCACCGCGCGAACGTAACAGCTTTAGTTTGCCTATATTTTACATAGTTCAACAGTAAGATTTTAAAAAAATTCCGGTTGACATTTATGTTGCCCGTGTGCTTTAATTTAGAATAATTACATATGCATCTTTAATGTCCCAAACACAACCAAACTGAATGTAACACCTCAGATAGGGTTTCGTTATTACGTCATATTTCAGATTTCGTAAGGCTTTCCAACATTCTGCAAAATAAAACATTGTGAGTCCTAGCGAAAATGTTCTTCAATTATAGAAGATTCATTCATTGTTTAGTTGGCTCCAATAGATAACCCGGCGCTTAGGACTTCCGAAATAGGTATATATCTCAAGTATCACTCTTGCTAGAGCTCGTCAGTAGTGCATATGTTTTCCATTCCAAATGCGACCAACCAAACAAGCAACTGATTCTTTTTTAATGGTAGGGTTTTGAACTTGTAATGGACAAATACATGAGTTTTTTTACCAACTGGTAAACCATCGCTAAATTTCTCCAAGATGTTTTTGAATAATTCACAAGTTGAGGTTGGTTACTTTACTCAGCCGATCGTTTTTCCGTTGCAGCAATGCATGAACATCGGCGTCTTGACTAAGCCATACTTGTAGAATTGATGCGATAATCATACCAAAGGTAAGTCGTTCACCTGTCAATTGGTTTGTTACTACATTGGTTAACAAGCGAGCAAATATTTAATAAAGAAACCCGCGCGTTTCGGAGGACATCTTTCTATTAGTAAAGTTAGATGCAATGTGAATTAGTTTGTACAGTATTATGCATTCATCAAACAAGTATCATTAGTCATGATCAATGAAACCTTGAAACAACATTATTTTCAGTCAGTGTTCATTTTGCTATCAATATGAAAGCATCGTATTAAACTGTCATTGTTTTGTTTACCTCGTCCCGTTTTTCAGTTTTTTTCTCTTCCAAAAATTAGCTTACTCCAAACACATTTTTCCCCAATCTTTTTATATCAGTAGAAGGTTATTGACACAACCATACAAAGGAGTAGACCACCTTTTGGACATAAAACATCAATTGCGTGATTCGTGAGAGTCAGAAACGTTTTCAACGCACTCATCGATAGAAACAATCGGACTGTAGACATTTTCCGAATCTGCAGATACTGTTGAGATCAGGTCCGAGAGACATTCATTATTAATGGTTTATTTCCCAAATTTTATGAGACCCTGATACTATTTATCACCGTTAGAACATAAAATACGAAGATCTAAATTTGGAACTCTGCCTGAATCATATGCATCTGTGGTCCACGATAGTTTACCTTACTGCATATATTCGACTCAATAACAATACTTAGTAATACTATATTGATTATTCAATGAAACCGCGGAATCCAGGAGCATATGTTTGATAACCATTCGGTGACCGTTATTTGTATGAGTAATTTGAGGACTGTTCGGTAGTAACAGTGCTAAAACTATCACTACTGGAATTTGGAGTTTGAATCAACATTGTTGTCAACTCGGCCGCAAATCTCAACAGTTCAGAGGGGTATGTGAGAGGACGAAAACGTGAAACATGTGATGGCAATGGTAGCCGCTTTAGATTAGATAGGATTCTCTGTTCGAGTGATAACACCGGGATTACGAGCGAAGTTTCATCACCGAAATGTCAAACCTTCCGCAATATACGCGAAGTACTTAGACAGAGAACTGCAACCCACGAACATATAAGTGTGGGTTTGCGAGTGAATGGTGACATCCAGAGTATATCTTGAATACTTTAAGTGAGTTATTCCATATGGGTCCTGAATAACACCAGAAGGTGTCATCGGTCGACCCAGTGATTTCAGCTAGTCTGTATACCAAGCATTATTTGTCGGAGTGTAGAAACTACAAATGTGTTGCCCTATTCATGGACGAAACTCCTAAAGAGCACTGCAATAAAATAAACTACATGGATTTAATGAATTTTGCTGATTTCCAAAGGTCTATTTCACTAATTTGGACGAAGGTCAGATCGATTGTTCCACATTTATTATGCAATTGGACTAGTATATTGAAGCAACGGTCACAGATTACTGTCAGCGGAAGCTCTGTGTTTTTGTCACGTGGTCAAATAGGGGTCCAAAGACATGAGGTTTGTATGATGCCCCCACCATCAGTGGCATCCGTGAACCTAACAGGATGAAGAAACAAACACGCTGAACTGCCGTAACATAGAGACATATATGGAAGGAATGGAAATCTGAAGGAAGCCCCATGTGTTCCAAGCACTGCTGACGGACTGCCAAGGATGTACGTTAGCATAACATTTGCAGTACTGATCCTGCATGGATAAACTGCGGAGTTGAAAAATTCTCTGGGCATATGGAATCACCATCCTCGAAAGGCACTTACCGATTTTTACTTATATTCTAGAGTTTGCTTCGCGATGCAAGCGCGTGGCGGGAAGCCGAGTCGAACAAACCGCACAGAGTATTCGCGGTGCTCGCAGTAAATTCCGTCCAAGTGTGATTAGGGAATGACAGAGTGGAACGAGAAGCTAACCAGAATTTAAATGGTCGCTACTTTAAAGTCATTTTGTATGAAACGCCATTTATGGTAACTTTAAAGACTTTCATGAGTTCACCAAGCTAAATGGGCTTATTTGATATTCCAGTGCATGACGACTGGGAACTAAATTCGTGAAAACGAATACTTCAAAAGATTTTCAAAAAATATTGTTTTCACTGGCAGTGGTTCAGTTCTGTCTCATCTTCGAAATGTTCAAGTATCAGTTCACGGAAAGATAAATTAGCTCTCTTTTGGTTGAGAATCGTGTTCCCTTGTTTAATAAAAAGACCAAAGTGAAGTTGTTGTAGACATTTATGGAATTCCGTTCACTACTACATCAAATACCGTCTCTGAAATAATTTGTTATGTCACGAAGACCTGAATTGAAACATGCCGTTTTAATACAGATTCATATTAACAAAAAGTACATCAAACGGGCACCTGTGATTTTACAGCACGATCGGTTTGTCAAACGATGGTGTATAAAACTTCACTCTGTGGTTAACCTGAGAAGCACGTACAGATGTAGTTACTATTCAGGAGGATGCTTGGATGAGTTCGTTCACCCGAAGCGGACTGAAACGTCACGGGAATGGTATGGTAGCCTCAAGGTTACTCCAAAAGTGAACTCACTGAATAATGGATGAAGATACGTCCATTTTTGTTAACCTCATCTCCGTTTCGTGCACCCGGAACAGCAGCAGAAACATTGAGACACACACACACGTATATGAGTGGAACGAATATCCAGTTGTTCTTATAGAGATCTGTGCTAACGACTGTTTATCCATAGAGCTGGACACAACCTCAATATATACTGCTTTCATGATTTGCCGTCGTTGTTTTCTAGAGAAGAGTTTCACTTGACAAAAATGACCTTGTGACAACCGTGAACTGCTTTATCTTATCGCTTGTTTTGGTCGCGCTGAAAATGTGAGAGAAATAAGTAATGATATATGGTGTATCAAATGGAACGCCGAAGAGGATCACCGTATTGTAAACCGAATAGCATATCCAGCGTGAATGATTTTCATGCGTACGTTATATTCGGTACATATATCACTGCAAGAGCTCTGTCGCTAAAGGTTACGGTGGGACAATCCACTCAATGCAAAATGTCATCAAGAACGAAATAACGAAAATCCTTTATCCGTCCAGCGATATTTGGTTGATTATCAGTGAGAACTGTGCTTACAGGACAATTACCGTGTTTCCTCTCCAGATGATCGGGCGGCGTGTGTATTAACTACAAGTTATTGTGGCCAGGCGTTGCAGGCGATAGTTCAGTTCTGTCCAGGGTAAGTTGTGTGACACAGTAATCGACAGGCTTGACTCATGATGTTGTAGTTGAGCGTCTTATCCCCGCCGTGAAAGCTGTATGCAGTAACGACATGCCCAAACATAACTGAACCTCATTTTAAGGCTTAGTTACCAAACTGACTGATTGGAAGTACAATCGAAATGGAATAGCCACGAGCAGTTCTGAGTGAGGTTCGACTCGTGTGGACCTAAGTCATTGCCTTTCTGGACTACTGGAAGTTCGAGATACCCAGACACCTTACTGACAAATAGTCGAGTTTTGTGAGAAGGTAGTTCATAAATTAAGCTGTCAACATATATGCAATGGAATACAACAGTCAGTGATATATGATACTGTTTAGTAAACTCACTGTTTTTATTTCTAATTGCTCACAGTGAAGTTCGTTGTTCTTCACTGTATCGCTGGTCAGACTCGTTGTGTGGTACACAGATATCTTGAAGATAAAACTGATGCAATGTTTGTTATGACGATAACAAGCAGTAGCATGATAAAATTATTTAATTCGTTCGAGCATACCCAATGAAGTCATGAGTATAACAAAGTAGCTATCAAGACTTGTTTTCCGTGTTTGATCATCAGGCTAATTACAACACAATAAATATGAAAACAGTAGCTGGGGTGAGTTAGAAAAGCGGTCAATTGAGGTTATGGATGACCTGTTTGTTATCAGTTATGCAATCACTATTCCAAATCATGGACGTGATTGATTGTGGGTCAGGAGAGATAATGTGTCCGTACGAACTACTTCTGAGTGCAGAGGTCAGGGTTACGGAATCAGATGCTAATGGCCTGGGCAACGGTCAACATTCTGAATCTCACCATCTTTGGTCGGTTCCCTGGCACTCGGTAAACAATCTGAAAAGCGTCTTTCTTATTGACAGAATGATTAGAGTTAGTCAAATGAGTTTTGATAACAAACTTGCCGTCCATAGCTTCTATTGACCGTTTTTATGGCTCACCCCAGCTACTGCTTTCATATTTATTGTGTTGTAATTAGCCTGATGATCAAACGCAGAAAACAAGTCTTGTTCGTTACTTTGTCGTTCTCAAGATAATATTACATTTTATTGAAGGCTGCAGTATCTACACACTCAGTCAGGTTGATGAGAACAAAATACTTGCCGAATCTGCACGTTCGCTGCGACCACACCAAAATCCGGCCAACGATTAAAGTGCAAACACATGTATTTCTTAAGATGACACTATGAATAGTTCACATTATGAGTTTCATATGAAGCACGCTGTTGATCACATTCTCAATTTACACGTACTAATCCTATGCATTTTACCGTGCCAATGATCGTTCATGTAAAGTTTGCCTCGGTATGAACTCTTTCACTAGATTTTCCGGTTTGTCACAAATGTACTGACTGATCTTCCCAATTAATGCATAGTGCGCTTTCCCACACTGAATTGTCAGAGGAAGACTGAGAACAGCGTAGATTGTGAGTACATAGAACTGGTCTGTTCATTGGATGCACACACATCCGTAGTGTCCGGCAAACACTTAATTAGAAATACAGTTTGATAAGTTCTATGAGCTTAGTTTGCGGAATAAGTGCTTGAAATACAAGTGTTCGCAAATTCTCAACTGCCGACTTGAAGAACATCTCGACAGTTACTTAATTCAGGTCATCGGAACACGTCGATTGTTGATCAGTAATTCGCACGCTCACCCAACTGCTTTGATGATGTGGAAAACTGAATTTGAAAAGCTCATCGAAAACAAACGTCCGTGCAATAGAGAGTGAGCAATTAACGGAGGGCTCTTCAGTTGGCCCTTGAACCTTGGCACCTGTTGTTTGAACTGCAAGTCTGTATAATGTGTGTTGAAGATTGTTTCACCTCACGTTCTGTTCAAGGTGTACTGGTAAAAACAAGGGTGTAAATTAACGAGGGTTCCAAATACGCAGCTTCCATTCCGATAAGAACACTTTTGTTCAACTGACTATGATAAAACCATCAAATGAAATTTGCAAAACATACACAAAAAACGTTTATTGTATGTAAATTTTGGGTGTATTTTGGTCAAAGGTTAGGTAACTTTGATATGTTTATGAAAAAATGTGTTGGTGTACTCCTGATCAGAAATAGTCACGTATTACTTTAGTTCAAATTGAGATAATCGCAGTTGTTCTCAAGACTATTGTTATGGATTGTTCAGACGAATTTAGTGGGTAACGTAAACGAACTGAAAAGACAGTGGACATAATACGTTTCACTATCTTATCCGGAAGATCAGATCAGTCACTCACCCGATGCTCAACGAAGGATGAACATCGAAACCTATCTAAATTATAAACAAATGACTGTCCGTTGAGTTGTGCGAACACTTGCAACACAACATTTAAAAGAATTCCACATGTTTCCCAGTGTTCTCTCAAAAACATGTTAACTCGCTGGACGCAAGAGCATTTACATACATTAAATCAACTGAACCTGATTATAATCACTCCAACATAATTGTTTGACTGATGAACTTGCTGAATATCAGGGACATGTACATCCATTTGGGACTGCCTGATCCCATATCTTGACAGAATAGTAGAAACATTTCAACATATACAGGCAAAAACGTGTTTTGATCCGTTCGTACGAAATTTTTGTTGATGACCGGTCCTCCTCTGTGCCCGATTCATACTTGGTAACCAAGTATGTCTATGGATTGATGTCATTCTTGTCTGGGAAGGAGTCTCGGTAAACCTTGGAGGAAACCCATACAGTTTCAGTAACACATGTTTCTTCATTCAACACACGATCACATACTCGATAAACGTGTCCCGGGCCTCTGTACTTTCCAGCTTCACTGTTCGTTCATGCCATGCTTGCTTGAATAAGCACCGCTTCATTGCTTACCAAATACTGTCACCACTTTAATGAGTACTGTTCACAACTTAATTCGTTGTACACCTCCTCAGATTGATCTGTCAAATGAGTATTTAAAGGTTACCGGACGCACACACTCCTGCAGAACATTGAAAATATGTCGCTAGACATACAGTTTACTGAGGTTCCTAATTTAAGTTGGGAGAATAACCGCATGGACTACAACGCGTTTGCAGATTCACATTTGCCAAGTTATAGAACGAAATACGTACTTGATAGAAGTTCATCATTTGAAACAACCGAGTTGAATGATGATGAATACTAGTAACCATAAGACTGTTACTATTTTGAAATGTCCACTTTCAGACTGTTCATTTAATGGTGTTGGTGCAACGTACAAAATTATAGCCTGTAAAGTGAACCATAAAAGCTAATGAAAATTCACGTTGGATCATTAGGAAGAACTCCGAAGAAAAATGGTTTCTTATTTTTACATTACTGATGAGTAGTCGGGATTTGATTAATTTCAAGTTGAACATCATCATGATCCAGTCGGCCCTTTTCGACAAAATGGAGCACTAGATTCGAGTTTCGCTCAACCAGTGGTCAATAGGGTTGCCTCGTGAAAGCTCGATCGGTGGTCTAATCCCAGCCGGATATGCAATATTGACGAGCCCTAACGAGAGCGTAACTCGAGTCTAGTGCTTCATTTCGAAAGGGGTCGACCGGAAAGTCTATGGGAATTCGACAGCTGCTATCAATTATGAGTGATGTTTAACTTGAAAACTTGTTTCAGATAAATTATCATGTTAATACAAGTATAGGGATTCAACAAATCAAAATGGTATACAAACAACAGAAGATGGTCAAGTATAATGCCAATGGATCGCACACATCGTTACAAAACTTCTACGAATTTTGAACCGATCCTCTGGGAAGCAAACCACCAGCAGTTGGGAGTTTCACCCATCATTTGGTCACTGGGTTATCGATTGAAGTTTGAATGGGCATACATGCCTATGGTTGGAAATTTGGTCACGGCAACCACAGGCCTTGCATGAATTCTTGTGCCAACCCGAAATAGTCTGGCGTAATCGAGTAGCGTCTGAAGCAGCTATTTGATGGAATCCGAATATCTATGCTCAAATTAATATAGTTACTCATTAATCAGGGTATCACATGAAACGCCATATCCACCTACAGGGTAGAAACTGGAATTGAAAATGATTGTCAGCGTAACACCCGAGTCTGCGCCTACCTCTGTGGACCCAATCTACGAACTCATTTCTCGCTTTACATATGAACGCACTAATGAGCCGTCGTCTGGTTTAGGCTGAACATTTCTGTACCCACTTTAGTGTGCATTTATGGCGTACAACTCTTTCAAGGAAGACGAAACAATTATTTGTAGATCATCTGCTGGATGATAGTTGCAAACCAAATTGTTTAAAATGATGCTTTGCGATGCACACTCTATTACTTTCGTCTACGCATCAGTGACTCCAGTTGACCGATGTACCACTACGCATATGCAGAGCATCAGTGAAAGTATTTATGAAAATAAAATAGATATCGACAAGAAATATGCCCCTTGAGACATACAATTAACTTCTGCGTTCGTTTCTCATGGCAATGTCCTTACAATCGTTACAGGTTACAAAGTATCACGGATAACCGTGCCAACGTGATCGAATGATACTTTCGAAAGCTTGAGACCGGTTGTCTGCGCAAGGTTTGCGATCATAGTAGGTAATTGCTACAAGATGTGCACAGCTGAGCTGTGACGGGGTTTACTAACACCTAAATGCTGAGCAGGGCGTAAGAGTTAACTCAATTAATGTAAGGTTGCGGGAAATCGTGATATGCTTGCTAATGACTGTGGATGGACAGAAGCTTGTGTTTGTGTGAGTGGGCCGGGATCAACACATGATTTCTCCCTAGAACTAGACTGAAAATTGTCTCACAAAATTGTTCTAAAAGACACAGTTCACCGTTCGCATAAACAACAGTGTGATGTGTAGGTCATTCTGTCTGCTAGCTGCTCACTGTAACTTAAGTTCCGAATAACAGTGGATAAATTGGCTCCACATACAAGAGTTGATTGGCCGTTTAGAGGCTTAGGGATGGAATCTTGAGGACTATTATTGAAGGCCGCACGCATACCGAGTATTATGACAGACGGGTTTCTGTTCGACGGTTAGACTCAAGTACACCGAGTGCTGAGCCCACCTATCAACTGAAGCACGCAATCATCTCATTCATGGGTGGATACTAAGTTTTATTGTTAGAGACATGACTGCCTAGGATATTGAGTACTTATCTCAAGTGATGATGTCCGTGGTGCGCGTCACGTTCCGCTAACGTAGTCATGCGACAACTAGGCAATGCATCCAACGTTGAACGAGAACTTGCATGAACACCTCGGCTGTAATTTGGGTGTTTGTGTAGGTTTCAAAATTCGGGTGAAGTTATGAATCATCGACGGAAAATGAGACACCACTATATGACGTTGATATGCACACGTGCCAGATGGTTGGATGTTAAGGGATGTGCGCAGTTGGGAGCTGTTTCGCAAAGGTAAACTTGGCCTTCTGACAGGTTGTACAGGCGCATATCCAATATGTGACAGCCCTTCAAATGCTGGGCTAAAAATTTCTGGGAAACCCGATTGTCTATGAGGTGCCCGAGTTGCTTGACTAGGTTTTAAGTCAAGCTGTATATTAATGTTCATGGTAGAGATATTGTTTGTTGCAGCGGGATACTTTCCTTGTTTACTTTTATGGTCAGATTGCACTTTTTAACGTTTCACTTAGACCTGTGTTGAGTGTGCGTGAGTGTACGCCAAAAACCCTGAACAACGTTTGGCTGACTGAGTTAAAACTCTGCATGGTTAATCGATTCAAACCTTGTGCCTCGTGTGGACACAATGTGTTCAGTATCAGTATGATGGCGGGAACGGAATCCAGGTGCGTGAAAGTTAACGAATGATATAACCATTCCGAGAAACTACAATGACAGCTATTTGAACTTGGATAACCTGCTTGCTGATTGGATCACTAATGTATTACTAATAGCATTGTTGATGGTGTGTGCTGAATCGTCGGTGGTACTCTAGTGATTATGTTCAATATGAGGTTAGCAGATAAGGGGATCGTGGTACAATAATTTCGCTGGTTTCAAAATTAAACACCAGGTTGTCTGGAATGGATCTGTGAAACAATTTGCTGAATACCGTGAATGCAATGAACTGGGTGGTGAGTCGGATTCAGCAGACTCACGAGAAAACACATGTACATACTGATTCTGGTTTGCTTTATATCAATCGACTGCACAAACTCGACTTATTATGAAGCACAAGAAATGCTCTCACTATTGGAGCAGTTTCTAATAAGGAACTAGTCTGTGTTTTCTAGTTTCACGCTAAACAAACTCTGCATCCAAACGAACCACCCGAGTACATTCTTGGATGGGGTCTAGTGTTTCCCTAAATTAAGTATGTGGAGGAAGATTTTGATACGGCCTTTGTTACTCAAGCTAGGTATCCCACTTAATTTATCCTCCGAGGACCAGTGTTATTGCATGGTTCAGCCGGAGAACATCATTTTGCTTATGATCGTTTCAACACACCACGCTACAATACCCTTGGATAGAAGCAAACATGCACTCACAGATTCCATGAATAGCAATTGAAGTATGCAGCAGTTTGTGGAGCAAACTTTTGTGAGCAGAGGTGTCGACGATCATGTTGATGAAGATTGTTCATTTGTGCAGGTTCCTCATGTGTAAATCACAGACACTCACCCATTCTCAGTCGGTTGTGAAGTGCATAGCATGTGCCGCTCTGCAATGTTAAGGCGCCATATTTCGAATACAAAGATCTTTAGATCCTGCGCAACTATACAAATAGGCATAAACTGTAGAACTATGATCAAGAGAAGGCTGGGGAATGGCTTTGCATCAGTTGTGTATGCAACCTCGGAACTTTCTACCCTCACTCATCCACAATTGCTGTCCACGAACATACAACCTATCTGGCAGATGCATGTTCGTCTATTATTCCATTGGTAACGCACTTGGCTTACCATGGCTCTTCGGGCAACTGACCGACAAATGCCTTTGCGGTGGTTTCCAGCGGTTCCTAGGCTCTCTTATCTTCCAAATCTCGATGATCGGGAATATCAGTTTCAGCGATGAGGCGCCATTCTATTTTGTTGGTAGAGGTTACAAATGAAATAATGTTTACTGATTAGTAGTAGGGGACTTTGATTTTCATATGGATTGAACATCACCCACAATTGATCGCAGCTGTCGCAATCCAATAGACTTTCCAGTCGGCCTCTTTCAAAAAGAAGCACTAGACTCGAGTTTTGCTCTCATTAGAGCTCGTCAGTAATGCATATCATCGCCACTGCCGGAGTTAACAGAGAGTAACTGTTTCTCCTCTCGAGGCGATCGGGCAACCTGATCATTACTCCCAGGCGAAAGTGGTTGAGTTTTCACATATGATAATTCGGTCTTGCCCAATATGAGGTCAATGGCGCAGTGGTAAACATGGTTGCCTCATGAACAGCGTGTCTGTGGTTCAAGTGTCGGCAGTAGCGGCGTTATGCACTACTGACGAACTCTAATGAGAGCGAAACTCGAGTCTAGTACTTCTTTTCGGTGAAAAATGGTTCGCACTAAACTACGTTTGTAGGTACTGCCCACTTCATGTGGATTTTGATAAACAGACCTATTAAGTGTACCGTCTAAACGTTTAAAAATAAGGACGTCTAAGAATGTTAGTGAGTTGTTGAGCTCTCGTTCATGTGTGACACGGAGATTTCGATGAGTGGAATTAAACTGATGTAAAAGAATAATAAAATGATCAAAATCGGTAAATACTAGAATGTCATCGACATAACGCTTATAAATCAAAGAACAGTCAATATAATCTGATAGTTCATTTTTTACCATTCCAAGAAAAAGATCAGCCAAATTTTGGGCCCAACGGGCTGCCCATTGATACACCATCAATTTGCGTATAAGCACATCAATCTCTTGAGTATCTGGGAGGTAACCAACCGCTCAATATCTCAACGCGTCGAACGTGAAAACACATATGTAGTCTATGGATTTTGGCTTCCCAATATAGTATATGCATTAGTGTGTCAACTCGGTAGCACGCAACAAGTCACTTTTTATCAGTTTCCAAACTTTTTGCGCCATTCATTGGTTGCCAGATCAGCTTACACCATACTACTTACTAACTTACTCACATCATACTTACTCGCTTACTGTCATAATGCTACGAAACTCTCCTCTAACGTTGAGAAATCTTCGACGCATCAGAAATCTTTACAATACGCGTTGATCGTGATTCATCACGAATATTGACGGTATTTTCAGATATTACGCCTGATGTCAGAATTGCGGTGGGCCAACTGTTCGTGGGCAATGTCATTTACCTAATGAATCCCAAACTTGCCTTTCGTCAACAACGAATTAGCATGATACCAGATCCAACTGAGAATGGAATTCACAGCCTATGATTGTCTACTGTTGCCTGTTCATTCCATAAGCCTTTTCGCACCTCACAACATGCTTGTTAGCCTACTCAGATTTCCTGCAATGAGATATACGGTAGTTGATCTAAGTAGGGCAAACGCTAAACATCATTCTCCCACACTGTTTCAACCCTTTTCACCGGAACGCTGTTTACAGCAGAGAAGTTTCTGATCTCCATCACGCCTCCATGTTCTTACACCTGGAGCTCCATAAGCAATTCTTAAATCTCGGCGTTATCGGTCTTCTATGACGTGCATGTGCTAAGCAATCGCGCTTTACTTGGCATTGTGTACTCGGTAAAGTTATTAAAACACAATGACCGTGTTAATGAAAATTACCATAAAACAACCTTGGAAATGTTGACACTCAATAAGCCACGTGAAGCTTGTGAATGACGTTTATTTTAGACTTAATCAGTCAAGCGCGAATTCATTAACAGCGTTCTGTCGACCTTCGAAAATTCGAGTACAGACCTAAAGTACTTCAGTGGAACTCATCTAAGAGATTGATAATCAGCCAACTTAACTGATGCAATATAGTTTACAAACAATTACGGTTGAGTGAGTGTGATATCAATTGACAGTAAATCACTAGAAAATTTCTTATAGGTGATAAACCTTGGAAGCAATATTCAAATTACAGAGGGAAACATACCGCCGGAATAGAAGTTGATAGGCCGAAGGAGTGGTATTTCAGCAGGGATAACGAACAGTTGACAGATATTAAGCTACGGAAATTTAAATAGGATTTTACGAGATCGTCCGGAGCCATAAAACGTGTGAATTCAGTGGTTTAAGGTGAATTTGTAAAAGCGGCCAAAGCAAATTTTATAGGTTTGTAAACCCGTCACTTGAACGCCTGTTCCAGTAATTCCTTTTGGTGAAAACTGCAAATAACTGGCGTTTATATTCGATCATGTTTATACTCGCACGAGAAATTAGTCTTGCTCGAGTTCAACGTGAGTTGAATGATAACTTCCTATGGTGATACCCCACGGAAACACTTTGGATAGTTTTCATTTAGGGGTCGTGAAACTGTGTTGGACCTCATCCAGGATAAGCCTATTTAGACGCCGAAACGTAAGCTAAACGCGATTGTGCGTTTTGCGATTACAAGGTTTCACATAACTACGTAAATGTGCGAATAGACGGTGACACCTTCGATCGTTGCATTACTAGTTAAAAGTTCTTCACAGGGATTGACGGTGTTTTTGTTACAGGGTAGAGAGGATAAAAATTCACGAATAAGACCAGGAACGCCCGCGTTTCTGACAATCAGTACTTTTGGTTTACTAATTATGATCAGTCTAACATGCTAATTTTAACATATTCTATTTAATACATTTTGTTCCCATGTAGTAAATATTTGACATTCACATGAAAATTAGTGATAACTTGATCAGTGGTAAAACAAGTCATTTCCGCAATTATTCTGATAAGTAATGAAGAACGTCTAAATGTAATACTTCGAAATCCAATCAAAAGTGGCGTCACATCGTCTGTGAGGAGAAAATCAACATGGTCACCAGCTTGGTACCAATTTATTCGCAAGTTACATCATACACAGCACGGAGGTATTTCACGATAATATTCGAGACACAGGATAAACATTTCTGTTAAAATAACTAATGTGTGCACACCAGAAATGTGTAACTTCCTCGAAGATTTTCGATGTAACCGATCACCGTATGTTACTGCTATCTAATCGAATCAACTTGACCGTGATCCGTATTCCGCCTCCTAATTCTTCCCAGACTTCATCAACAGCGAACACTAAACATGGACGGTAATACATAATGGGAAAACTTTGATCAATTTATTTAGTGCGATGCACATATTCACGCATTGTTCAGTGAACATAAATCCCCATACAGGTTTACGAAGATTGCTAATGAATTGAACGCAGTTATTTTAGGCCAAGCAGAAATCATGGTGTACCACACAGCTTGATAAGAGCTCACGAACTTGTGGTTTAAAAATTCAGTCAATGCATGGATAAATAAGGTGACTTTGGACATTGCTAAGTAGTTTATTGAGACACACCCATACTTTCGTTTCAGTCTATCGGCCCTCTGTGTATATTTGCAGGCAAGCAAATTTATCATGAACATGTTACTTCAGGTCTCTAGGAAATGAGTGTGCGTGTTTCTGCAATGTTGGATTATCGACTTTTGCCTATCAGCTGTCAAAATTTTGCATGCACTTCAAAAGCAGTTGTATGTGGTTTCCCTATGTCTTAATCTTGGTCGAGGTAACCAATGTCGGCGAGGACACATATTATGTCCGCAACCTATACGCTCACAACCGCGGAACGAAGCAGCTGCATTGACACAGTCGTCTTTTGACCAGCTCAGACCACAAGTCAACGCTAAAACCAGCCAGAATATGACAGTACAATCAACGGAAGAAGTGAAGTCGAATAGTTAGTTGCAATTTGTGATGTTTGTGAAGTTTGATTTAATTCGCGAAGATATTAATGCAACTGACAAAGAATGTAATGAGCTGAATGAGTAGTACATCATCAAGGAAGACGAAATATGACTCATGGCAACAATGCATACCATACGAAAGGTAGAGCTCACAAGTGATTCAACTTGCGTCGTGCTGTGAATGGTTTTCATTATGAGACCGTAGTAATGGATTGTGTATAATTCAAAATTAATTGAGTCAGACACCTGAAGCTGATGTGCGTGCATTTGAGTATATGGCCAAGCCATGTTGGATTATTGATTATGGCATTTGAATCAACTATTTGGGAATGCAACTGAGGGGTTACAAATTGATGCGATGGATATCAAATTACTCATTCATTACAACAGAAGTAGATCACTAAATATGAATTGTAATATTCAGTAATGTGTGCCATATTGCTGGTTAACTGCGTGCAAGCAACCCAATAGAAGAATGCTTGTTGAATGTGCGGCTGTCAATATTAGTTTAATTAATAGTCAAGTAAATTACTCATGTAAATATTGTGAAAGTATGTGATAAACAGCTGAAATAAACTCTTGGCGTCTTCAAAGCCGCAAGCCTAACGATCTGACGATATTAATGCCGTCGCGTAGTGCATTGAAATGATGATTATTTCAAAATGTATGTGCACAGACAAATGGTTCTTCCCTTCATCGATTTATAAATGCAGACAAGGTTAAACACAATTGAAATGTTGACTGCATACCGCTCAGTGAAGTTTTGGTGACTTTTGTAAACTGAATGGTCTGTTGGCCGAATTGCGTGTCTCACTGCACATTGGTAGTAAACACGATTATCCTGGTGAAAGTGTGCATTGTTCGTATATGTTCAGTGTTAGTATGCGTGTTGGTCAGTCTTTCTGTTCAAGTGGTTGGACGTAACAACGACAGGAACGCAGTGAAAGATGGCTTGGGTAGCTTTCATTTCGCATTCTAGTAATGTCACTCACAATAACAAAGTTTTAAAGGTTTTGGGTGGATTGGTTGGATTGATGGTACTCAGATATGAACACGACAGTCTGCGCTTAAATCGCATTTGCGCCACAAACGAAAATGAGCATTCATCGCTAACCAAAAATGCCGTAACAATACCATTGATATGAATCAAAACGCCTTAGCATGTGCATGATATAATGGCTTAACACATAATGACACGTTCCGCACTTTTGTTCACAAGAATGTATTCTGTTTTGGGAACTACCAGTTACAAAATGGGCAGTCTGAAACTAGACGTAATATTAAACTGAACATAATTCGATTTCTGGTAGTCACCATAATCCCACCTAACGTCTACGAATGGTGAACTTGTCACTCAACAAACACACCGTTCTACAACTCTCCCAGTGCGTACTGGTAGACACACTCTTACTGCAGTATTTCAAGAATCTGAAGAGGTGAGTACCTACAGTCATCTTTGATAATGTCAGTGTATGCGTCAGTTCTGTGTGATCAGAATCAACCAGGGACCAGTTTTTATTTGAGATGTGAATATCGCAAGATGCATTAGGCCTAACTTATGAACAGCATTCATTGAATCAGTAAACATTGCTTACTGAAACAAAAATGTAATGACCCATTACTGATGAGGCGAAACAAGGAAGACTAACATCGGCAAATTGAGGATGTGAATGTCACTGTGTTTAACAGCTAACTTGTGAAGTGATAGGTTCACATGTGTGATATCTACAAAAGTACGTGTGTTTTTTGCGAAATGCCCTTCTACACAGAAATGACGTCGAACCTTGTAATGCAATAGAAAATATTGCCTAACATTAGTGACATTTTATCAGTTTGTTTAGAACGTAGAACACTTCAACAATGAACCTTTATTCAGGCCTTTTATTTGATGCAACACTTAATGCCTAGTCACCGTTTTCTGTCAATCACGGATACTATCGAGTTGACTGCCAAAAGTGCATCTGATATTTGGTAAAAATAGTAGATATTGTACAATTTCGCATGACTACCGTTGAATACGTTATCCTTATAAACAACTTCAACCGATTCTCCAAATCTCCTAAGGGTCGACGCGGTTGGATGAGGTCTTCAAATATTTTATGCAGCACTCTTTCAAGTTTCATTATTAGTGTATATACACCGTTTACCAAATTAACATCGATATATGCAAATCGCTTTGTAACTAAATGGTCGAAAGTTAGCATCTCGTTCACGTGATATCTGTTATCAATGTGCAAAGCATTAATCGACCTGAAGTCTGAATTGTGAGCACATTTTCAATAAACAATCTCCTGAATAAAAGTACACTTGCCAACGGGTCACCAGTGAGAAGCAGAAAGAAAATATTCTATTCCATTCATAAAATTGACTTCAACTTTGTGCGTTCAATATACAAGCGCACATCAGTAAATGTGAGTTGTCTTTTTGGAAACTCGGGTGAGTTCTCGAAATTGCCTTAACGTGTTCAACAGAACCGGGATCTTTCATGTCAACGCGTTCCTATCCTGTTCCCACGTTGACGGTATATCAACTGATCTACGAAATTTTGCATTGACAGTTGAGTTTGCATTGAGGCAATTGAGTCCCACCAGTTAAGTTGGCACTAAAAAATATTGCATTATGCCGGGCTGCTTACTTGTGCACCGGGCTGCATATTCATCAGCCTTACAATTCTTAATGAATTAAACGTTGATTTTAGATTTTACTTTTAATACGAGACCGCTTCTCAGATTGAAGGCGAATATTTTTTGTCGTAATCCGCATCGCAAAGATGGTGACCCCTATGCATGTAATTTTCTCCCAGCTGTCGAATGGCTATTTCCTTGTGGATTCTTTCAAATGCTACGTTGTATGTATGGGTATGCGCAAAGCGGTCGAGGCAGAAATAGCCTGCATTAACTTGGCAATTTCGCGAACCATATGGAGGACATGAAAGCAGGTTTGTTGATTTAGTCCTCTGTGTACAGCACATCTTACACTGATTTACTGGCTGATATTATTTTTCTCCACCATCCAACTGTAAGAACATAGACATATAGGCAAACATACGCTTTCGATAATTTATCTTCAGGCCGATACAATTATATAAGGAGTTATTAGAGTCAGGTCGAGATATCCATCAGACTTATTACAGAGAAACTAGGTCACTGGTCAGTCGAATTGGCGATGACTTGATTGGTCGGTTATGTCACGCTTGTCCATTGGTTTGACCGCGCAGGTTGACCATCGATCCGGTGGATTTGTGTTCATGGTAGGTGCAGCGCTTGAACAAACCGTTCTTCATGACACAATACCGGGTCAAGCATCCTGATTCCAATCGCCTCGGCAGTACAAAGTGTTCTAATTCGGATCCCTTTTGATGAGTTACCTGGCACGCAATATACCACTTTGAAGGCTTGATCAGTGTTCACCTGGTGTCCGCTTTCAACCAGATGAGCGAGGATAGCATTGTTGACCGACCCTGGTTCCCCGTGCCTCAGCCACCGTGGATTGTGTTCTCGGATTCGTTTCGAACGTTGTCTTGACGTTCGATCAATATAACTTGCTCCAGAGGAACAAGTGAATGAGTAGATACACACAGATAAGGTCTGAACTGTCAATCGATCTTTGTTATAAAACCTGAAAATTGAATACAGAGTTCAACTGTAGCATAGGTCCTAATAATTGTCTGGTTGAGCCTATTTGTCAACCATTCTGCGGCACTGTCACCTTTGAACGGTAATCGGATAAACACAGGCTTCTGTTTTACGTCATGCACTTTGGGTTTAGGTGATATTCTGAGCAAATTCCAGGGGATAAATCGTTCCGGGTAGCCGTTATCATGAAGCACATTCCTTATGAATTCGTGTTCAATTTCTAACGTATCCGGTGAACAAAAATTTTGTATGCTCTATCAATCAGGCAGCAGACTAGATTTCTCTTCTGTTTTAATGGTACAAAACTTTGAAAGTTTGTGTACTGACCTGTCCACGTATTCTTTCGGTGGATTCTGCGTTGAACAGTACCGTTTGTTTGTCGATGTAAGCGAACATCTAGGAAAGATATCTCGTTCCAAATCTCCTCCTCAAGTGTAAACTTAACTGACTGATGGGCGCGATTGAATATATCGAGTGCTGTGTGCACATTAGTATCCAAACTGGCTACAATAAATATGTCATCTACACATCGGTGGTATTGACTGAGCTGGCTGATTGGGGATTGAAGTGTAGTGCGTTCAAGTTCTCCTATGAATATATCGGCCAGGAGAGGTCCGAGCGGAGATCCCATTGCTACGCCATCCATCTGCCGATACTGCACACCGTTGAAAAGCAGTTGTACATCAAACATGCAACGGAGCAGAAGCTCTTTCAATTTTAATAGTGGTAAACCAATATCGAGTCCGGTCTCAGACACGTAGTCACAGATGAAACTGACGGTTTCTAGCAGCGGTACGTTTGTTAATAACGACACTACGTCTAATGAGCATGAATTCTGTGAATTCATGTTAATGTTCTATATGCATTTAACAAATGCAAAGGTATTACGTAGACCGAGCGGGGCAATCGCTTTTCGGACAGGCCCAAGCAGTTTCACTAGCCACTTTGCCTTTGAGTGGAAAGGCGAATTCATCATATCAAGTATTGCACGAACTGATACACTAGGTTTTTGGACTTTCGGTAGATCATAAAGACGGTGTATGGTAGAATCTTGTGGCCGTAGCTGCTCATAAGTCGCGGGGGTTATCAGCTTTTCCCCTTTTAATGACTTAAGACACTTAGTGATCTGTTGCTCGGTATACTCTGTTTTCTCCCGTTCGTTGGCAACTCTACAAAACTTGACCTGGTCTGCGAGAATATCATTCAATTTCTCGATGTAATCGCTTCGATTCAGGATGACAATTCCAGCTCCCTTATCTGGTCTGCTGAGGAGGATATCTGGCTTCTATTGAAACAGCTTCAATTAATCCACGTGCTCCTTAGTCAAACGTCCTCTCTGTATCGATGTACGCTTACAGTACAGCTGGCAGCAGTTAACAAGTGTAGTTTTAAATAATTTAAGTTCGTCTAACGAACACGGGATTAAATCTTGCGTCTTACCGAAAAGATTCTCAAATTTCACCTCAAGTTCTAGGCGTTCTTTCTTACGCTGTGGGCAGCAAAACTTAGAACCAAGTGAGAGTGCTTCGATTGTGATACGATCAAGATGTAAATTGGAAAAGTTGTGCACATACCTTTCTGGCATCAATTTGTACGACTGATTTTTTAAAAAGTATTTGTCTACTGATACCTAGTAACTTTCACAGGCAATGTTATCTGTTAAATACGGTGTCTCTGAAGTCCTAACATCAGACTCACATTCGCCGATCAATATCCAGCTTTCTATCGCCGCGACTCCCAGAACACTTACGTGTAATTTGATTTGCATATTTACTTGACTCATTGCTTCATATCAAATCCTGAAAGTCCAATTTATAATGGCTTAGATTATGCATGACTCGCTCGAATTCCTTGAGTTGGATTTCGAATAAATAGATTTTAATCTGCAAACTGGTAAAAGTAGTATATTGGCTAAGCATGGTTACCGACTCAGAAGGTTCGAGAAAGTTCCTGTGATGTTCAAGCTGATCAGTAATTTCTTGCTAAACCCATCTTACGTGATCGTTATCCGAATGTTGGAAACGTGATTATGTAAACTATCGAAAATTGATGTCAACGCACATTGCTTCACTTGTCCAATAATAAATCTGCCATGCTGTATACACGACATATCGACTCCGGAAATAGAGTTCATTTTTGCTCATGATGCAAAATTGCATGTGAACAATTTACTATCGTTATGAAGTATAATTGCAAAACTGATTTTGTTCTGTGATTGAACGATACATTAGAAACTCTCCCTGACATTACGTTGTAATGGAGTAAAAGTCATAAACCGATGATGGTTTAGTCGTACTCAGCTAGAATTTGTTGCACGGGATGAGAAAGCGTTTGCTTGAGATTGGTGCATCCAGCAGTGACTGTGAACAATGTTTCGATCGTTCACTCTGATTGGTTAAATTTTACAACGGACAACAGCACACTGGAGATGTTAATATTATTGGACAGCAATCAATATGAAATATATAAAATATCCTATGATGATCTAGTGTTATGTAAAATGGCTTGGAAGTCTTTATTAATTATATGTGTAGTGGTATTCGCGACAAGTGAGTTTGTTGTGTTGAATCCGATTGATATCAGTCTTAACAAATATATTCACAGTTTTCATGTTCACGTCAAATTAAACCATTTGGTACTCAGTAAGCGTGTGTAATATATACAAATGACAATAAGCAAATGGTTACATCACTCAATAAATAGAAATATCCGAATGAAAAAGAGCGATAAATACGCATTTCTAGCTAACTCTCACAAATAATTACGTTAAAAATTGTAGGTGCAAACAACGACCAGGGTCGATTTGATGATTCCCGTGAATTGTTCGAAAATCCGTCCGGCAGTTCACAGCCAAGTAAGTTCTGTCAGACGAACATAAGTTGCATGTGTACGCGGGAGTCTATGTTGAATGGGCATTCCCTAATTATATGGACGGTCTCCTCATCTGGGGAATTGGAATAATTTAGTTCTGCACCTTACCTAAACAAATGCATTTTATTCTGTGATTTCAGGTAGGCAACTCAAGGATGGAAATCACAGACAGAGGACTGCAAAACGTCAACTGAATATGCCGCGTTTGGGTTGAGACAACAAAATATTCAAGTAGTTTTTAACTCGCTTCGAGTTTATTGAACCCATTCCATGTGTTTCTGCCGTTTAAAAATTTGTTTTTCTAATTCCAAATAAACTTTCATGAGATTAATTTACAACTCGCCTCTCATTTTTCAATCTTGTGGGTGGTGAGTTGAGCGGCGCAATTTTTCTCGGGAATGACAGTTGTAAATGACGTGTTCGATTCTGTTCAATCTATTTTCTATTACACTTCAACTGAATGGGTCCGACGATGTTGAGAGAAATGAATTGCCTGACATCAGTGATATTTTGTCAGTATGTTCAGAATGTAGTATACTTCCTCAATGAACCTTCGTTCAAGCCTTCTATTTGACTCAATACTTATAATTTTAATCTCCGCTTTCTACAGATCATTGATGCCGAAAAATGTTTGCGTTACGTTTTGTTTAGTCACTTTCATTCCAGTCTGTAACAAACAACATTTTCCTGAAAGGTTCATTCAAAGATACAAACTATTTATGCCGAACGCAACTCTCTTCTCTTCACCTTCCCCTTTGATTAAATTCCGCGGCATTCATCGAAATGTACGTCCATCTCCCGTGGTTCGTGCCCCAATGCAAAATCCTACAAGTACTCACAAAATAACGGGAAATTTCCACTAACCTACACTTTCCCAGCATCATACACATAGGTACCAATGAATATCAATAGGTGCGTTTCATTAAATTTGGGACTTCCGACTCGTCTTTCCGATATTACTTATCCTAATTTATATAGATGTATTCCACACAGCTGTTGACTAGAGGTTGTTTGATGCATTTCACTGGCATAATTCTCGGTTCGACATCTAGCGTCATGCAGAAAATCAGCGTGGACTACCTTTTGAACTGAAACTAATTAGGTCGTTTCTTATCGTTTGTAATATCCCATTGCGTTAATATCAGTGAACGTCTCTATGAACAACAAGAATAATGTTACTTCATATTAACAGACGTAAACATAACATCAATTGGTTGCAGACAAGCTGACAACCGTGGAATAAAAACGCATTCAATTTACTAGTGATATCATCCAGAAGTCATATCAAAAGCACACGAATGAGATATCCATTTTGGTGTAATACAGTGAGAAGCGGAAATAACGCTAATGATTGCTTGGGAATGCTGTACAAAATTTAACGTGGTCTTCAAACATCAACATTTGATAGCGTAACCATTAAAAATATTGCTATGAAGAAAGCGTGGTTTTTGTTAGGAGAAAACAAATTGTCGACGGATTGCACAATAGTATTTCGGTCACCTTTTATTGAAGAGAACGCTGCGAATCAAAGAAGACGTGAATTCAGAAAGTGTTTCTTGATTTGCACAATCAGAATAAAATGTTTATAAAAGTTCGTTTTGAACCTTGATTTTCACAACTGCTTAATGGGGCGTTCACGGTTGCGTGAAAGAGGCACATTTGTCGAACCGAATAAAGAACAAATGAATACCCGTCAGGCAGGCTTTCTAAAGTAATTTTGACTTAGGCAAGTTTTTAAATACTTTCATTAGTGTGCTTCAAATGTAGATTCCACATCTACTACCTTGTTAAACGGGTAGGCAGATTACAGCGTTTTGTACATCTCATATGCTGTATCCAGTGCATTTATGTTAGTCATAAGTGATAGTTGAATACGATTTAATGTAAGATATGCATCCGTTTAATGACGATTAGTTAGAACGTAAAACGTAGCTTACACTGTCAATCAATTGTGTAAATATTTTGAACGTGTAGAGTACAGCGGAAAAAGTCATATGACTCGGAGTATTGAAATATAGGCAGAAATTGTATCACGGTTGTTGGCAATTTAAGGACATTGGTTTGACCTATCGCTGAAAAATGCTAGTTGAAAATGTTGCTTCTCGGCTCCCCATCCTCCGGGTTACACGTCTACGAAGGAGAAGTGGAGAATACCGTAAAACGATCGGCAGGAGTGGGCATAGTTTCAGCGCGTTTGATCACACAGTAGGGATTCTACTGGCCATGGGTTTATGAGTGCAAACACGTTAAGCGCCAACAACATTCAAGGGATGTGTAAGTAAGTTTAGAATACGGGAGTCTTGCAAGCCAAACTTACCATTTCTGGGCACATTTTTGGAAAACCCGAATATCTGAGGGGAGTGTAATTCAGCTGGTTTGCTCTCGGCGATTGAGGTTCTTTGTGCCTCTACTGTTGGATTTTCCAAAAACAGAAATAGAATTAACGTTGGCGTAACTGGCTTGCCCTTCCTGGTTTAACCATGCCATGTTCCATTATAACACAGTTCTGAGATTCTGATATGCCATGTGTGATTCAGTGGTACATGCCACTGGTAAGGTGTTGTTATAACGTTTATCAAATGCCTATTCGGAATAGGAGCAAGGGTCTTTGCAACTCACTTGCTTCTGGTCAGTATAACACTTATATCACAGTGAACTGCAAACAATGTTAATATGAGCTGAATGATACATTGTTGGACAGCGCACTGAAGCTTGAATCGCGTGTTATTGCTGGCTGCCAGTCACTGTTATATATGTTATGCTCAATCTACAACAGAAAGCAACTGCTGCATGTGGATACTATGTCATCATCAGTGACCAATAACTCTAGCTGAAATAAATTAGAATAGAGGGTGTGGTAGTTTTAAAACATGCATAAGTCACTTAACGTTTCAAGCTGAAAAGCAACATATTTTCTTTAAGTGACATTGTAAACAAAGTAAGAGATAGTGGCCAATTTATGTTGATTTCAACGTGAAAACTGAATGTTATTTGAGGTGAAAATACGAATCAACTTCATACTCGTTATAATAGGGCATATATGTGTGTCCACAATAAAAGTCATTGCAATCAATGACCGAAAATTAAAGGCAACGCTAATATCTTACCTGAGCATACGTGTTAAGGATGAGTGAGGAAAATTAACTGAAGATTTTTGGATAAATGTGAACAAGACGGGTAAACTGACGAGTAGAGTTTCACAGTGGTCGAAAGGCTTAATGACATTTTATTAGGCTGGCACATTGTCACACCGTCAAAATGTATAACAGAAGGTTTTAAGGTCACATGGGACCGTTTGAGTTCTTCAATTGTTTATTACAAATAAAACGTTGTGGTCTATATTTACACTCGAGTCAGCAAAACTTAGCAAGCCCGAATCTATCTCCGGGTTTAGTAAGCACTATGCAAGCAAACTTTGAAACCACTGTTTGCATTGCACATCAACCCAATTGAATAATGCAGAAAAACTCTATCCGCTGAGCACTGCTTCATGAAGTTTTGGCTAGCAGCTCCTCGGTTACAAACTCGGTGAAGAACGTCCGATTTTTGAAAAAAGGACACATGTCTTTCAGAAGGAGCGAATACTGTTCTGACAGATTACTCAAAGGCCACAGCTATGTGATCTACTACTTTGAAGAAATCAAAACATAAATGTGAGACATAGACGTTAAAAATTAGCCTGGTTCAATCATAATATCAGCCAATTCTCCAGTTGTTTCGGAACAGTTCAATGAATCTTAGAGGACACTTACCGTCTACATGTGTGGCTTGTGTTAAACATTTTGTCGTCTACTGATGTATATCGTGCTGTTAATAGCTGTTTCCCGTTAGCCTAAAACGAGGACAGTGACGTAACCGAACTTTATTGACAACTCCAGTTCATATTCAGACTTTAACTGTCAAATCATTCTGTTTACTAGTCACGCAATATTATCAGTGTAATAGTTGCTAAGAATAATCCATCAAAGCATTAAGCGGGTTAATAAAACTTGGAACTGCTTGCAAGTTTTCGATTTACCATAAAAATCTGTGCGCTTTATATTTATGAGCTGACCATGAATTATATGCATTTGCATCAAGCAAATAACTTTAGATTCATCACAATCCCGGTAAGCAGTAATAATAATAATAAAAATACTTTCAACTTCTAGAGCAACTCACATGAAACATTAGTGACATATGCATGTGAATATTCTCTGCTGTAACTGACATCTATATTTTGGAAATTTTCAATGAAATGCTGGAGTTCAACGGCGGTCATTGCTGTGTTTAATGGACATGTTCCACATATCCAGAGTTGTATTCTGTATGCCGTATTTTTGAGCATATATTGGACGGATAGTTTTGAAAGTCATTTGAAACATTACATTCTGTGAATACGATATCTTATGTTTAGGTATGTGTGAATCTGAGTTCGTGAGTTTTTCAACAGACCAGCGTGCATAAGTTATGAGCAGACGGATCCATAAAAATGTATCGAGTACGATTAGTCACTGCCTCACGGATCACGTTCAAAAAACTTATTCTACTATTTCAATAATCTTAATAAATAATTCGGTCTCCCTATTGCTGACAGTTTAAAATCGAAGGAAACAAAACACTCCTCTTTGTGTCAACTGCTTCACACCTTATGATCATGGACATCCACTATTGAGTTAGTTCAGTTTGTCTGCTTATTGAGGAAGTCAATTGAATAAACAGAGCAGGGACATTCAGTGGAATACTAATACTTTGTTGGATCACCTTGAGTTTACTTTTATCCTAATAATAGTAGAAGCGGTCCGAATCAGAACACTTTGTACTGCCAACGCCATTGGAATCAGGTTGCTTGACCCAGTATTATGTCATCAAAAACGGTTTGTTCAAGCGCTGCGCCTACCATGGACACAAATCCACCGAATCGATGACCTACCTGCGTGGTCAGACTAATGGATAAGCGTGACGTAACCGACCAATCAAGCCATCGCCAATTGACTGACCAGTGACCTAGGTTTTCCGTAATAAGTCTGATCGATATCTCGATCTAACTCTCTTAACTCCTTATATAAGTATACTTGCGTGAAGATGAATTATCAAAAAAATATATGTTCGCCTATTTGTCTTCATCCTGATAATGTTTTTTAATTCTTGGATCATGATTTTATTTGTATGAAGACGGTAAATTTTATTTGACATTCAATTTTAAACGAACTGATAAAAGAAGCCAGAAAACGTTTTTACTTTCCCTCTCACACTTTCAGCTTACAGCGGATATTTGAGTGATGAATATATTGAGGGGCTAAACTAGTGTATTAGCAAAGATAACAAAAGCCTAGTGGATGGCCGTCGGTTGCCGGTTGGCCAGTTCCCCTAAATAATTTATTGCCACCCTTATGTGCCGATTTAATAAATAACGTTTTGGCGTAATACTTCTAATGCATAACAGGCATGCCCTAACGACCAATTCTTCATTCCATCAAAATCGTGAATTTTCACTTTTCAGGAAATTCCCCCCAATTCGACACAAGTGCTATGAACGTTTTTCAAAAGACTTATGGTGACGCACATAACAAGTGTGCTGAACAAGTGACAGAACAGTTTAAATCACTGATGAGTAGTCGGAGATTTGTTTAATTTCAAGTTGAACATCACCCATAATTGATCACAGCTGTCGCATTCCCTTAGACTTTCCAGTCGACCCCTTTCGAAAAGAAGCACTAGACTCGAGTTTCGCTCTCATTAGAGCTCGTCAGTAGTGCATATCATCGCCACCGCCGGGACTTGAACCACGGACATGCTGTTCATGAAGCAACCGTGTTTACCACTGCGCCATTGACCTCAGGTTAGGCACGACCAAGTTATCACATTTGAACGCTCAACCACCTTTGCTTGTAAGTAGTGATCAGGTTGCCCGATCGTCTCGAAATGGAGACACAGTTACTATCTGTTAATTCCAATCGATAACCTCACGATTAAAACTTCCTAGACAGGTCGAAATCCCCGATCTCATTAGACCTGCTAAGCGATATTTTAGATTACTGATGAGTAGACGGGGATTTGGTTAATTTTCAAGTTGAACATCACCCACAATTGATCGCAGGTGTGATCATTACACACAGGCGAAAATGGTTAAGCGTTCACATGTGATAATTCGGTCGTGCCTAACGTGCGGTCAATGGCGCAGTGGTAAACATGGTTGCCTCATGAACAGCGTGTCCGTGGTTCAAGTCTCGGCAGTGGCGATGATATGCACTACTGACGAGTTTAAGGCCAATTAAAACAGACTTACCAAACTACTTTGTCGTATCGCGGATGGACTGAGGCTGTCACCTGCAATTGTTGAACAGTGCCGTAATCTGTGGTGTTTTCTCTGGTGTGGATTTTAGACATCTATGGTTCTGCATTCAAATTGTGAACGCAAGAGAAACCTGCTTGATATTCGGCGTCAATATATATACCGTTTACATTGAAGTGCAATATACTCATCTTCATTTGAGGAAGAAA
Organism: Paragonimus skrjabini miyazakii; assembly: GCA_014338405.1. Taxonomy (NCBI): domain Eukaryota; kingdom Metazoa; phylum Platyhelminthes; class Trematoda; order Plagiorchiida; family Troglotrematidae; genus Paragonimus; species Paragonimus skrjabini miyazakii. Next base: position 63,953 of record JTDE01003455.1, read on the forward strand.
CAAACGGTGATATCAAAATTAAGCAACAGATATATAAAAAGATCGATGTGAAGGCAAGCTCTCTGTTAACTGTGGGACGCTGCATAGTTGGCAACACTGGACAGTTGACGACTCCTCATAAAAGAGTAGCAAACGTTAATAGTCCAATCATGAGAAGAAAGGTTACTTGTGCGGTATGTAACAAACGGATTTAAAATGAGAAAAAATACGCAAAAAATTATTAAAAAAATAGAAAACCAGATAAACGGTTAGTTTCACAAAATCGAACACCCTTCATGGCATGGTAGTGCTATCACAGTCGGGGCTGACGCATCGTGACAGAGAAATGTCCCTCGTATTGAGACAGCTGTCAAAGAGGTGGCAACAGTTAACGCCGGCTCCAAGCACAAATGTATCGTAGGCTTTTAGGGAACCTAGGACAGTCAATAAACATAAATCCGTGACCGCGTACGGGAGCAGTCTCAGCGGAAGAATAGCGCTACATGAAGAACAAAGTATGATATCACGGAAACAGGTTATTACAGGGGAATGAGAAACAGAGCTCATCACACAAAATCCATAGTAGGGAGGGCCGATTGAATAGCGAAATTTTGATAATCGATTTTGTATTTCGCGATCATGTCCGTCCAGGTAGTCATCCACTAAACTGACGTCGAGGACCACAGCAGCGCTGTCACGAACAGCGATCACATCGGGTTTGATGAACGAGCTCGCCGTTGGTACTCGCAACTCCTCGAAGACTGTATAGCCCAACTTGCGCAGTCGCTTTGCCAGGTCTTTGACCTCACGGTTTTGTCGAGTACAAGGCACGTCATGGGTGATCCAGCATGATTGTAGAATGTCAGCAAGGCTTTCCGGTTGACCGCAGTTGCCACGGCAGAGAACTGAGTGGTCACTTCGGCCACCCCGTGAATTTCGGTTTTTAGTCCGCAACAGACTACATCTGAGCTGGATGACACGAATGAGGATTCTGGGGAAGATGCGATCTGGGTTGAACAGCCAACAATTCGAGAGTGGAGAGCATGACACTTCCTGAAGACCACGGCCATCAAGCGAATGGTAGAGTTTATACATCCACACCGCATGGGCTTCCTCCTTGTTCGTCACCACTACACCCCGAACGGGTACTGGGATGTTCACTTCCCTCAAGATGGGTTAAACGAATTACCTTTGACCACATTCCGCAGAACTGGACACTGACTGAAGAGAAGTCTGTCCACTAGAGATTTGCGCGTGATTGAAATAGTGGTGGACAAACTCGGGATGCCCAGACCGCCCGAACAAATTGGTGTGCGGATGTAGCTGATTGGTTTGTCTTTAAGAAGGCAGAGCTACTGCCGAACAAATTGGCGAATCCCACAGTTCATAGCCTTAATTATTTTACGGTGGACTGGGCTCAATATAAATGAGATTCATCTTCGAGACCAGATGTTGTCTTAGGAGTTCTAAACATCGGTTTGGCTTCAAAGGAGCTTTAATAGTTTCATCTAGCATTGTACGAAGTTGCAGACGGTGGTTAGTGAATGCCGTACCTTTCTAGTTGAACGGGATACCCAGATAAGTCATCGTGTAAGAGGCGCTTAGTGAGTGGATAATGTCCGGGGCGGAGTGAATAGATTCGTTAGGGATATCGGTTGCATTGTGTTTATGGTCACTGGGGATGACCATGAGCGCAGTCTTGTGCGTGTTGATCTTCAGTCTGGATAGTCTCAGGGCACTATCGGCGACTGCAAGCTCCTTGGCGAAACGCGTGAGATTTTCAGTCACAAGGGCCAGATCGTCGGCGTAGACGAACCCGCTGATCAGTGTATATTGGGGCTGGTAGACAAGCTCCGGTGGAGGTAGAGCCAGTATCTCATCCAACCGTGATGAATAGAAACGAGAAAGGTCGGTCACTTCGGCGAACACCACGCTGGGACCGGAGAACGGAGCCATTGAGCGTAGCGAATGCATTCTGATAGTAGTCGGAAATATAATGCGTTAGGGATGGAACGGCACCAAATATCGATCCGTAGGCTAGTCGCGCACTTCGTGAATCCAACAAATCTTATCCGAAATTCATGATAACCTTTCACGCTTTTACATTAAGACCAACTTTGTGAGTGAAGATAGTTTTGATTCAAGCGAGAACATTTGGTAATTGTCGGTACCATAGTTTGAAAGACATTGTTTGTTAAAACATTCATTCAACGAAGGCAATTCTTGGGTAGCAGTGAAGTACAACTGATTAAGAGTGTGATTTAGCCAAAGCGAATGCTGTTCATATTTCAGCAGAGGTAGAGCTTCCAGTGACCTATCAAGACCAGGAACAAAAAGCATCAACCGTTATACTAATTTAATGAGTTTGTGTTGAGCAAACACCTCCAATTATACAGTTGCGTTCTCCTACATTTCATATTGTGCCATAACATGTAGTGTTATTCAACTACGTTGGCCTGATTTCTTTTGAAACACAAACAAGCACTGCCATGCTTTTGTTATGCTTGCCGAGTGGACATAGCGAATAGATAACACACATAATAACCCGCATTCTCAATTATTGTATTGAAATTTACGGTTAGGTTTATCAGATAAAGAGGTCTGTGTAGTTTTTATTACGAAGGATCCCATTACTGTTGGTCTAGCGACAGATTCTCGTTGGTTTATGTAATGTAATAAGGAGTGTACATTTGGTCTGGAGGCATAAACCTGGTTGAGTTAATAGTTCAAAGTGTAATGAACGTTATTTTTTTTGGTGATTCGGTCGCTCAGTGGAAGTGTGTACTGTTTAATGTATAACGCACATAACCATGCCTCCTGTTTTAAGGACGTGCAACATGAAGCTGATGTGATGTGCGCAAATTCGTTAACAAATTCAGCATAAAAGAACACAAGCGAGATTTCCAAGGCTAATTTCGGAAAAAGTAACGTTTGTAGAATGGCTAATTGGCGGTTTGTTGAATGGAGTGTAACTGTCAGCTACAGACAACAAATCAGTGTCACTTTACCTCAGAGATAGCCAACCCGCCAGACCATTATCGTACTTATGAATTATGTAGCAGAATAAAGCCCCGCCAAAGTTACTGAGGAGGATGTTCTCTATCCACTCCATCCAACAGAGTTTGGTTCGGTTTTCAGAGATACGTGTGAAACTTACCAGTAAACTATGATTTATGGGCCCTCCCATGCATTTTACTTCTGAGGCCGGAGTAGTCGTAGAAATACTCAACAACCATGTCCAGTGAGATTGTACTACGCGCGAAATCATGGAGTTACAATTATGTATGGAAAACGCTTTTATTATCTCACTCATCATTCCTCGACAAAACGTGAAATATTCCTCAATATCTCGGTTGCTGGTGGAGATCACTTTGTCGAACCGGCTGACTGTTTGTTTCATAGCAAAGTATAATCCTTCTTTAAATCTTGGACCCACTGGCACGGGGTTCCCATCATATATGTGCTGCAACAGCTATGACTGCAAAAGAAAACATTAAATTTAGAGCCCTTGTGACCGTAGTCGGTGCAAACTGGCAATTCGAAGTCGGCTGTGTCTATCCACAACAATATGGTTCAAACAAACTACACATCAACTACATAAAATCTACTCCATTCTAAGTGATATTCATGAAACTGATGGCCGACCAGACAAGAGAGTTTACTCGTCACACGAAAGGTAGTCGGTTTGCAACCCTATTCATAACATTTTTACCTGAATAGTCTAAGCATGAACAGAATCGGTCATGAAGTATTGGTTTAAGAGTGAGCATCTTGTTCACTCTGTTCTACTCATATACACATTGTTTCTCAAGACAGCTAATTGTTAGAGCATCAGTAAAGCGGGGAGTTATCAGTTGCCAGTGTGGTCCACACGTTTGTTCGATGGACAGATATAGAGATATCAGCCCCTACCACACCACAGTACAAACGGTGTAGGTTTATTTAGAAGGATACAGCTGTATCTCACGCAATCGTGAGGTTTGCCATTGCATATCGTTTTCATATTTATTCTAATGCTTAACCCATATTATAATTCAAATGTTGGGTAAGTAAATGTTGGTATATGTAAAAGTCGGTCGGTTTTCTTGAAAAGCGAGTGGATGTATTCCTGGGGAGCTGGATAGCGCTCAGTCTTAATACATTCCAGTAGTGTTAACTCTTTTGAAGGGTGTACAATGACTAACCCCAAATCCTACACAAGGACCCGGAGGTTGCATATACAATTACATTTGGAAAACAATGTTAAACGTTTCCCATTATTTGTTTCGTATAGTTTAATTGCCTCAGGGTAATGCGGACTGGATTGTCACACACAGTTGAAAAGAGAAAAAGAGATTATCAGCTTATTGAAAAAAAGCTAAAGATACTCAATGTTCACTTGCATTTTAAGTTGAATTCTGCGGACGAGATGGCACGGTTGATATGAAATATGTGTTCCATTGATGGCAAGAATTGGTGGCGATACTGTAGAAACGTCCACATCTCAGTAACCATTTGACAGATACCAGTGTTATACAGGTGGGTTAAACACCACCTGACTCATTGGAAACATTTCAGTTCAACAAACCCTTCAACCAGACCCTTTAGGAAAGCATTGAACCCGAGTTTTTCCTCCTGTTAGAGCTCGTCAGCGGCAAAATATAGCCAAAGCCAGAACATTAAATTTAGCCACACTTTCAAGAGACAACTATATGGATGATCGATTCATTGTCCTTAATTCAGACACTACATGACTATCGTATGAAACATCTCAAACACATCCGTTTGGCAATGTTGCTCGCTTATTTCAAGAGGAGATACATTGATTGTTATGTCAACTTCAATTAATGACATCAACACTCGGATTTCTTACAAGAATTAAATGGACTCATTGAAATTTTGATAGCGAAGAATTTTCGGTGAGGTCTAACTGAATAATTCGCGAAATTGATCGCTGCCTTCACACTTCTATAGACATCTATAGACTTCATTTATTACCAGTTAGTAAGGGACTTCCACAGCAGTGTCAAGAGTGACGTAATATGAATTCTACTGAAGCACTAGTGAATAGAATTGTAGTAGTAAAGCTTCCACAGTAGCATGCATTCTACATTTGAACATCACCTGCTTCATTATGCAGTGCTGCCTTCAGCACAAGCTGACCGTTCTTGGAAACCGAATATATCACCATAAATAATCGTTAATTTTATTCAACAGTGTATTTGAATACCGCAGTTTCTTCGCACGTTAAAACAAAAGAGTAATATTTAGTCTGTTTCTGACTAAGTGGAAACGATGACAATCCCTTAAAGGGTTGATATCGTACATGCCCTAATCAAAAGCTAACAACTTCCCGTTGTTTTACAATACGCTCTGCGCAGCGTTGGTAAATTGAGGCAAAGCAATTAGTGTCTTTTTGCAGAACTCCATGTTTTTCTTCGAAAGTGCACTAACTATTCCATTTGTATGTCACCGCAAAGTAAGAAAATCAATTAGTGGGGGAATTTGGTTTTAATATAGACTAACTGTCACCCACAGTTGATCGCAGATGTCGCACTTCCAAAGATTTTCCAGTAGGCCGTTTGGAACAGAGGCACTAGATTCGAGTTTCGCTCCTATCAAAGCTCGTCAGTAGTGCATATCATTAGCGCGACCGATACTAGAATTGTTGTGAATTTGCAACAGATCGTTTAACCTTGTTTATTCGCAATAGAATACTCAGATAGTTATCCATAATCTAAACGATGTAAAATTCAGCAAATAAAACGAGTGAAGTGGTCATGTCCAGTCGAGAGACAGAGCCTGATTCACTCATTTCTGCTCGTGCACAGCTGATCTGCAGTGTCTATTCAGTAAAGTCTCATTGACAGCCAACGATTTTCAGTTTGGCTCAAGTGTCAGTAGAGTGAAAGAATTCTTTCATGTTTACTAAGTGAAAACTTTAAATAAGCCACGTACCTGAAGTGGACCGGTTGTGTAGCTTGTCACCAAACATGGTGACAATTTGCTTCACTGAACCACTCTAAAATTTGTTGACAAAGGAATTCATCCGATCTGTAATTGTCAGCGCATTAGCAGCTGGGACAAAAATGTTAGAAAATATGAAGGACAAATTAGCCTGACCAATATTGCAAAAGACTTACTGAAATTCAAATTCCAGAATAGAGGGCGTTCATATAATTCGAAACGAAAGAGGAAATCACATTATCGCGCAATCGCCAAGAATGAGTCCCATATGAACGGCGATCAAAGATCAGCCCTCTATGGGCAAAATTCTACCAAGATTCTATCAGTCGCGTATCAAACTAGAGGATGTATTATATGTCATGCAATCAATATTCGAGCGTTTGATATGACTGTTTCACTTCAGCAAATGAGAGGATTGGATGAATTGCTTGCATACTGGGAAATGTATCGACTACGTCACACTGATTTAGTTCTAATCTACGTCTGGCTATGTGATAAACGTTATTCCTCATTGTTACTATCAGATAAGCCAT